>PVJC01046082.1:0-13444 GCA_004026665.1 Murina feae
TGGGTGGGGAAGCGATCAGAGGGTTGGGAAGCGATTGGAGGGTTGGGTGGGGGTTGGGAGCCTATGGGTGGGGTGGCGGGTGGTGTGGGGGTGGGGAGCCTGATCAGTGGGTGGCAGGTGATGTGTGTGGGGTGGGTGGGGCGAGATGTGCGGATGGCAGGTGGCAGGTGGCAGGTTGTGTTGGCACAGGCTGGGCTGAGGGACCCCCGAGTGCACAAATTTTTGTGCACCGGGCCCCTAGTCTTCTATAATTGAAATTTTGTTGTGGAAACTTTGTTGCCACAGCTAGTCTAGGCAGACAGGAACCTTAGCTTCCTGCATCGCTGGGGCAAGCCTCCTTCTTGTTTCAGCTCTTTGGTTGCCAGTTGCCATCTTGGTTGGGTTAATTTGCATATTATTGCTCTGATTGGCTGGTGGGCGTGGCTTAGGTGTAACAGAGTGAAGGTCAACTTGCATATTACTCTTTTATTAGATTAGGTAAGTATTTGTTTGTGCTTATTTTTATCCTTAATGTTTGTGTTTCTTCTTGTCTTTCTGTTTCTTCTTTTTACAGCAGTCCCTTTAGCATTTCTTGCATTGCTGGCTTTGTAGCAATAAACTCTCTTAGCACTTTTTTGTCTGTGAAGCTTCTGATTCCACTTTCAATTTTGAATGATAGCCTTGTTTGCTACAGTATTTTTGGATTCATTCCCTTGCTTTGCATCACTTTGTATATTTCATTCCATTCCCTTCTTGCCTGGTGTGTTTCTGTTGAGAAGTCAGCTGATATTCTAATAGGAAATCCCTTGTAGGTAACTTTCTGTCTCTCTCTGGCAGCCTTTAAGATTCTTACTTTGTTGTTGGTGTTTTCCAATTTAATTATGATGTGTCTTGGTGTTAGTCTCTTGGGTTCATCTTGTTTGGCCCTCTATGTGCTTCTTGGGCTTGTGTAGTTTTTTTCTTGCCAGTATCAGGGAACTTTTCTGTCATTATTTCTTCAAACAGGTTTTGTATTCCTTGCTTCTCCTCCTCTCCTTCTGGTACCTCTATTCAGGGAATGTTGTTTCATTTTGCATTGTCCCAAAGATCCCTTAGGCTCTCCTCTTGCTTTTTAAGTTTGTTTTTTTCCAGTTGCTCCTGTGTTTGTGTCTTTTTTCCTACCTTGTCTTCTAATTTGCTGATGTGATCCTCAACCTCTTCTAGTTTGCTGTTTAAGCCTTCCATTGTGTTCTTTATTGCTGCTATGTTGTTCTTCATTTCCTCTTGGTTCCTTTTCATGTTGGTGACATTCTCATTCAGCTCCCTATAATTCTCATTGAATTGTGTGTATTTGTCATCCAGCCATTTTATCATCCATATGTCCATTACTCTGAATTCTTTCTCTGATACGTTAGTAGCCTCAATTTCATTTAACCCCCTTTCTGGTGATTTTTCTTTTTCTTTCCTTTGTGGATAGCCTTTTTATTTTCCCACGTTTTTCTGTAATGTTTTAATTGTAGCTCCGATTCATATGCTACTCAGTTTCTTTTGGGTGTGGTGCTACTGGTGTGACCTCTCAGGTCTTCTGGATTTGGTAATCTAGCATAGCTCCCTATTTGAGCTATTTGGGTTCTTTTCATGTAGGTCTGCAAGCTGGAAAGACTCAACTGAGGTGTCTAGAAGTCAGCAATCATGGAGGGGGTGTCCCAATTTTTGCAGTCTTGTGCCCTTGGTTGAAATCACGTGTGCCCAGTGTGGACTCACAGTGGCACCCAGGAACCGTCTGTTGGGGTGGTGGGGCTCAGGAGGCCTGTGTTCTGGAAAGGTGTGACTTTGGACACCACAGAATTCTGTAGTTGTGGGGTGGGCAGACTCAATTTTTGTTGCTGCCTCCGTGGTTGGATACACACGATCCCAGTGGCAGTTCACAGGGACATCTGTGGTATGTTTGCCAGCAGGGTATACTGACACACTCTGAAGGGCCTTGGCACTGAAGCAACTGGCTTACAGTGTCTGTGGGTGGGTGTTCCAGAAGAGGGAATTCAGCATTTCCACAACCAGCAGTGCACCCCTGTTTGTTTAAGTGTGTGTCCAACAGGGCTCACAGCAGGGCACCAGGGCTGCCTGTGGAGCGGTGGTCTTGGGCGACCTGCACGCTGTAAACGCATGCAATAGTAGTGTCCAGAGTTCTGCAGCTGTGGGGTAGGGAAACTCAGTTTTTGCTGTTGCACCTGTGGTGGATAAGCACACGTTCCCAGTGGTAACACACAGGAGCACCCTTAGTAAGATTGCTAGCGCAGGCGTACTGGGGCACTTTGAAAGGTCTTGGCAAGCTTAATTGAGGCATCTTTGGGCAGGTATACAGGATGGCTGAATTCACAATTTGTATTGCCCAGGGGAGTGCGTCCCTATTTGTCCAAGATCGTATCCAGTGGAGGCTCACTGTGGCTTCTCAACATGCCCTGTGGATAAGACTTAGGGGAAGTGAGCAACTGTGGCAGGGCATTTGCTGGCGCTGAGCTCTGATGCGCTCTGAGGGACCCTGGCCCTGAAGGGCCCTGGTGCTACAGTTGCACAGCTATGTGTGTGTGGGCAGTTATTCAGGAAGCAAGATTTCAGGATTTCTATTGGGGAGCAGTGCACCTGTGTCTGTACAAGATCACACCCAGCTAGGGCTCACAGTGTCTTCCAAGAGAAGTCTATAGAGTGGTGCGCCTTAGTGACCTGCTCGCAGATACAGGGGAATGTGATGACCTGCATGCTGGAAAAGGGCAAATGTGCAAATATGAGGCCGGAGGTTTGCGCTGAGGTGGGGGAGGCTGCACTTACTGTTGTAGACATGGTGAACTTTTGGAGGTGGAGGTCCCAGGGTCCCCGGGTCTGTGGGTGGGGCAGCAGGATTTTGGCTGGAGTGGCTGCTGTGTTGTGCAGGCAGTGTTCCAGGCCTGTCTAGGTGGTGGTGCTGATGAGTTCCTAGAAGAGGACACTCTCCCCTTAAAGATGGTGTGGGCTCCGTGCCCAAGTCCCACAGTCCAGGGAGTATCCGCAGCAATGGTAGTCTCTCCCCATCCCAGAGAGCCTTGTCTGCCAGCCTCTGCTGCTACTGCTGGATTTAACTGTCCCTCACTCTCTCTCGCACACACCAACACATCCACACACTCTCCTTTCATTCCCTCACTCACTCACTTCCTATCCCTCACCTCCTTCCTGCCAACTGTCATTTTTCAGAAAAAAGGGTGCTGTTTATTTTTAAATGGCCATCATGCACCATGGCAGTTCCTGCATTGAGCGTCTGCTTCCTGGTGGTCAGTGCACGTCATAGCTACCGGTAGGAAGGATGGACAGACACTTAACCTTTTATATATATAGATTATGAATAACAGGATATTGTAAAAATTAAGTTACAAAATGTTTATTATTAAAATGTTTCTCACATCTGTTATATTGGCTGAGCCACAAAAATTCATTGTGGGCCACATGTGGCCCACAGGCCATGAGTTTGACATGCTTGTACTAGAGAGTTTACAAAATGAAAATTATTTCAGGTGTTTAAATTCGCAGATTATGGCATGGAAAGACGGCCTTAAAAATGTTTCATGTCTTATAATCACAGGGCAGCCATGGCTAAGGATCAAGCTCAAAATCTAAAACTGTGGGTTGCAGAATTAAAATGCAAGCTCAATGCACAACTCTACTGAGTTTTACATGATTAGGACACTGATTAAGAAGAATTGGTTATTTAAGATAAGGATGAATTAAATATGTATGGAAAATACAAGCTCAGACTCAGAAAACTTTTAACCTTTCTTCCTCCTGAGGAAACTAACCTTTCCCTCCTTCACATCTCTCTAAAGACCTAATTTGAGGTGGTTAGTGTTCAAGGAAATTTCTACTTTTCTTAAGACCCACCTACATCAGCACTTATTACATCCCAACCTGTAAATATAGTCAGATTTCAGCAGGTCCCAGGAAGAAAGTACAAAGTCCAACTGGCAGGAGTTAGTATATACTGCAAAAGAAATGCAATTATTTTGCTAATTTGTATCAGCAGACATTTTAAAACATAAAGAGGCCATCAAGAGTGCTGTTGTTGCTAAAGATGTGAAAGTGCTCATGGAACAATTATCACAGGCAACTGAAGATGTAGAAAAATTGTTATGATTTGGATAAATGAAAAGCAGTTAGCTGGTGACAGCATTTGGTGGCAGTGATATGTGAAAAAGTGAAGATGCCCATACATACTGACTTCGTGAAAGACATACCCAGAACTAACGAGTGCTAAAAGTGATTCACTTAAGGCTAGTAGGGGGTTTCTCAATAAATTTAAGAAAAGTAGTACTTATTTATAGATAAAATAGTACTTTATATAAGATAGATAAAAACAGGGAATCATTCGGGGACCTGGAACAGATTAATTAAATTTACATTATTTCTAATAGGGAAAATGATACTTTTTTTAAAAAAAACAAATTGCTTCTCAAATAGCCTTCAGGAACCAATTAAGTTTGAGAACCCAGGTTCCACTATAATTCATTTGGCTTGTGGAAAAGGTAAATTGATCATGAACAATGATGCTTGATTATCATAAAATAATAAAATATTAATTCTAAACAAAGCTGCTGGGTTTTATGTTTTTGATTTTTCTTTTTCCAATAGCCAAACAAAACATCTGTGACTCCAGACACACAGCTGCTGATCTGATAAACACATCAAACAGCAAGGATGATAAGAGGCAGTTTGCTTTTACTTCTCAGAAGTAGAAGTACACTTAAATTGTATCTCATTTGAGTGCTATACCAACTCTCCTGATGTCTATAACATTACAGTCCATTGGGAGAGTAATTATCTGTATTTAAAAAAAAGTATGGTAGTATATTATATTGGTGAGATTATGGTGATTGTATGTGAAATTGCTTGAGTGTGTAAGATATACAGATGACAAAGAGTAGGAAATAAACTCCATGAAAATTTAAAGGGTCAAGCATATCATAGCCTCTGCATAATAATGCACACAAACAGAAATCAAACTTCAAAAGTGCCGAAGATGATGTTAATTTATCTTAAAAATGGAGGCAGCCCACAGCAAAAAGTTAAACTTATAAAATATTTTTTATTTATCCCATTTCTCAGATCTCATTTCTGATATTTAGTGCTCTTTTCTTTTAAATCTTCTCTCATACCCTCTCCCATCTTGTGTGGTTCCCCTTCATTTTTACCCATCTTGTCCTTTCTCATCCTTTTTCCATAAGGAATTGCCTGGGCTTTATTCATATCACCATCTCTCTCCTCTCTATTTCCTACCCCCCACAAAAAGACTTGTACTAGTTTAAAAAGTAAATATATCCATTCCATAGAATATTGAATGGGTAAAGGTTGTGAATAAATGGTAAGCCCTGACAAATTAAGTATTTCCTCCACATCACAAAAGCATATTACATTTTTTTCTTCATTCACGTTTTTAATGAAAGTTGTATAATATTACTTGTATGAAAGTTGTATCTTAAATGAATTTATATATGCAATAATACTACAAATAAAAATTATCCATAAGCTACCAGAATATCAAATTCTACATGACATGAAAAATTGCATACTTATACAATCTACTTTGCAATTTATATTTAAATCATGTTTTATCTTATTATAGGGTTTTAAAATAGCATTTTGATAACTAGGAAAGAAAAAATCATAATGAAGTTGCCACCATGAGCTCAGTAACCACCTGGCACCATATTTATTTATTACAATATTATTGACTATATTCCCTATGTTGTACTTTACATCCCTGTGACTAATTTTATTACTAATAGTTCACATTTCTTATTTCCCTTAACTTTTTATCTTGCTTAAAAATTCCTGCCATGTAAAGTCTTTTTATGGAGTATTTACACTGTAGAAGAGGGAAAAAAAAGACACAAGTAACTGGAAGAAGCAGTTTTCCTTTCATTGAATCTGCACTCTAGTGCAGACTACTAGAATGAATTAAAGCATTCAGAAATGTTTTTGGTTAATTATTAAATTATTATGTGTCAAGCATTGTCCTAAGCACTCAAGAAATAACTGAGCATTTGTTCAAGTGATTGCTGAGTTCAATTGTCACTCTTAATATAACCTTTAGGCTGTGCAGCATACAAATATATAGCCATACCTGGTGGCCTTGCTGGTTAATAAGGATAGAGCAATGAACAATATAGACAAGATCTGTGTCCTCATAGAATTTACTATGTATTGTCTAGCTTGGCTAAAAGAAAAATAAGGGAATAAATTAATGAAGAATTACAAGTAGTGATGAGTCATCTAATCTATTAAAAGAGTAATATTGAAATTGACCATTTCTATGGTACACCTAAGCCACACCCACCAGCCAATCAGATTGGCTGTACGCAAATTAACACAGCCAAGATGGAGGCTGGCAATCACGGAGCTGGAGTAAACAGAGGTGTCCATTGCAGCAGGAGTAAACTCTCTACTGGCTGGCTCAGCTTCTCCAGGCTCAGGCAACAACATATTTGCAACATTGTTGCAATTATAGAAGCCTCAGAGCTGAAGCAAACAGCAATTTTCCATTGCTCCAGCGATGGAGGAAACTGCCTGCCCAGAGTCTACTAAGGCAACATTCTTTCAATTATAGAAGCCACAGAGCTGAAGCCAACAGGTTCCTTACCTGCCTAGGCCTCAGCTTAAAGGAACAGTGTATCAATTATAGAAGATAAATAAACCCCAGAAACCTGATTCCAGCCAGCCTTGCAGGAACATTAGGTCAGTGGGAACTGTGAACAGCCTTAAAGCCTGAAAACGCCCCTCAGCCCATCACCCAGCCTGGCCAGGTACCCCAGTAGGGACCTGAACCCTGAAGAGACTGTGACCAGCCTGAAAACAGCCATCAGCCCATCACCCAGGATGGCCAGGTACCCCAGTAGGGACCCAAAATCTGAAGGGGCTGTGGGCAGCCTGAAAGCCTGAAAACAGCCCTCAGACCCGCACCCAGGCTGGCCACACCCCAATGGGGTGAAAGTCCACACTGGAGGGGGGGTTGGCCAGCCTGCAAACAGCCATCAGCCCCTCACCCAGGCTGACCAGGCATGCCAGCAGGTGGACATCCCCAGAGGGGTCTTAGACTGTGAGAGGGCTCAGGCCAGGCTGAGGGACCTCCCAAGTGCACAAATTTTTGTGCACAGGGCCCCTAGTATATCTAATAAAAGAGAATATGCACTATAGAGTGGCATGGATTAGAGGAAGGGGATAGTATATTATAGGTAACATTATCGGCAAAGATCTCTCCAAAGAATGTATATTTGAATGAACTAAAACTAAAAAAGTAAAATTTAGTCACATGGAGATCTGTATGAACAATGCACACAGGGATAACAACAACTGTAAAGTTCCTCAGGTGACAATGAGGTTGGAACGTCCATGTTTCAAGAATTAACAGAAAATAAGCATGGATAGAATGAAGTAAATGAGAGGAAGTTTGAACAAAGTGGGAATACAATTATTATGACTGAATGAGTATGTCCCCTCAAAAGTCATATGTTGATACCCTAATCCCAAATGTGATGGTGTCAGGAGGTGGGTGACTCAGGGTCCTCAAACTTTTTAAACAGGGGGCCAGTTCACTGTCCCTCAGACCTTTGGAGGGCCAGACTATAGTTAAAAAAAAAAAAAAAAACTATGAACAAATTCCTATGCACACTGCACATATCTTATTTTGAAGTAAAAAAAAATACATGGTGGCAAAAACACCTGGTGGGCTGGATAAATGTCCTCAGCTGGCCGCATGTGGCCCACGGGCCATAGTTTGAGGACCCCTGGCTGAGGTTATGGGGGTAGAACGTGAGAATGAGATTAGCACCCTTTATGAAAGAGACCCCAGAGAGTTCTCTCTCCTCTTCCACCATCTGAGCAAGAAGATGGCTATCTATGAACAAGGAAGTAGGTTCTTACCAGGCACACCTATATAACCATTGTTTTCTGAAATCTTGCTATATCTCTGGAGATATTCTGTACTTTCATATTACCATAGTGAAGTACTAAGTTTCCTGCCATATCAAAATATGTCCCTCTTTCCAGCCTCTGACACATCTATCTCTCTTCCTTTGGGTAGTCTCAAAGGCTATCCAGCTTTTCCCTACCTCCTCTGTCTCTCAGATAACCTACCATTCTTCTTTTAAAGTATTTGTGCTTTTCAAAAACAGAAAAAATCTGTTAATTCCAGGAAGCATGAGCCTATTACTCAAATACTGAAGTAATTAAAAGCAAATGTTGACTCCATTCTTGAAGTGGTGGTAGTAGAGTCATTGGAGAAAAGAAACACAAATTATGACCTCAATAAATTATATGGCTACTAGTGGGCTGGTGCATGAATTTGCACACATTGAAAGGGAATTAATTAGAAGAAATGTTTTAATACCACTATTTGCCAAGTCCTGGGTGCGAGTATCTGGCTCCCTCCTCCATCCTGTCAGAGTCTGTAACAATACCCATGGGGACACAGTGTCAAATCTGGTGCCCAGGGGACATGGGGCTGGTGAGGAGGATGAGAGTGGTGGCCTGGCTCTAAGAAAACTGCCCTGGGCCTCCCTGTGTTACCTCTTGATTCCCGCGAGAAAAGAGCCAGAGGCTTCGGGGCTGTGTGGAGCCAGCAGCAGCAGCAGCAGCAGCAGTGGAAGAAGCTGCGGAGGCTGGCTCTTTGCCTGTCACGGCGGTGGGACTGCGGCAAACAGCACAACATGCCTTGGTGGGAACACCTCTATCAAAAGAGCTGGGTAGGGGCTGTTTTACAACGCGGCTGCCCGGCTACCAGGGTTCCACATTCTGTTGGGCTCCCTCATCAGGAAGTGAGGTCACTGCTCTTGACAGGAAATGAAATCACTGCTCTCGTGTGGGGAGAAGCTCAGGGTAGGGGTTCAGCAGTTATCAGGGAGGTTTTCTGTCATGTTCTTACCCTAGGTCAAGGCTGGGGGGTGGACGTGGAGTGTGGGCAGCTCCTGCAAGTGTTTCTTTGCTAGGATTACCACTTTTCTTGTTATTCTCCCACTTAAAGAGTATTCATTGTATCAAATGCAGAAGCTGTGAACACTCAGTCCCCTTCCTCAGCAAGAATCTGGCAAATAGTTTAGATGAATAGTGAAGTGTTTCTTGAAATTTTTCTGTTATTTTTAAATAGAGAGACAGTCATATGTTATGTCACAGTAAAATAAACTCAGACAAGCTCAGTAGGGGGTGTGCAGGACGCAGATGATTGATGTGTCTCTCTCATTGATGTTTCTAACTATCTCTCTCCCTTCCTCTCTGTAAAAAAAAATCAATAAAATATATTTTTTAAAAAGTTTTAATTTCAGACCATCCTTTGTGCTTACTTTAGGTCTCTGAGTTAGCCAGGCCACCATGCAGGCCTTGCTTGAGTTAGTCAGGTTAGCATGTGGCCCCCTTTCATCCACAGAACAGTTTTCATCTTTGGGCACCTTGCCTTTAATATTTGCTTTGCTCTCAAAAACTCCATTAGTTAAGTGTTTATGTATCCGTTTTTTATATGATAAAATGAAATTCCTAGAGAAATGTAAAAGCCAAATACCTAGATGTGGTTGGTTCTCAAAAACTACTATGAAATAATGGGAATACACATCTCTGATTCGAAAGACACCATGGTGCCACTTTACATAATTTCCCCTTTTTTATTGTCTAATGTTTTACATATGTCTTCTCTTTATTTTTAATTAACTCACTTATTATCAGGTTGAAAAGTTCCTCAAAACTTTCTTAAAAAAATACAAAATTTGAATACTCTGCTAAACAACAAAAAATAATTTTTTTACCAGTGACTATGAAAAAATATTCTAATCCAAGCTTTCCACTTAAAATTAACTGTATATGGTTATAATATATGAGAATACTCAACTAAAAGTTACTCTGAAAAAAAGATCTGTTCTTACACTTACTATTATAAAACATTTTTCACTCTACCAGGAAGAGCCAGACATATTCTAAAATATTTATTTGCAATAATATTATATTTATTTACAGTAATGAATACATATTTTCCATTAATAATAAAGCCAAGAATTGACTACATCACTGATAAAGAAGTATTATTATTTTTCTTTTTTAAAAAATATATTTTATTGATTTTTTACAGAGAGGAAGGGAGAGAAATAGAGAGTTAAAAACATCAATGAGAGAGACACATCAATCACCTTGTCTTGCACACCCCTACTGGGGATGTGCCAGCAAACAAGGTACATGCCCTTGATTGGAATCGAACCTGGGGCCTTTCAGTCTGCAGGCTGATGCTCTATCCGCTGAGCCAAACGGGTTAAGGCTGAAATTAAAACTTTTTAATTACAAAACAGCCTGTGATGGGCAGTCATTCCCTAGGCCTGTATCTTCCTTTCATAGTAACTAATCCCATAGGATGCAGTGTACAGCTAATTTGCCTACAAACATCAGGTGGTCATAATAATCTGGCCATTCATAATAATATGTATCCCATGTTCAAAGGCTGTTAAATTGCATTGTTTAGCCATATCTTCAGGAAAAAAATCACTTCTACTGTCATGGTAAACAACCTGCTTCCCTATTTATAATGGTCTGACCCTCTAGCAACTTCAGCGCAAATTATAGCTAATTTGCTTACAAACGTCAGGTGGTCATAATAATCTGGTCACTCAGTGTATATTGAGATTATCTTTTACACATTTCAAGACATGCAATGACTGCCAAGAATAACCTAGAAAGTAGAAAACAATTTCCCATCCCAACTGCTTCAGCCTGCATTATATTGACTCTTGGTACATTCAATAACGCTACCACCCACTGATCAGGGTAAATACTTGAGAAGATGAGATAATAAATAGCATTTTGATTTAAGTTGGTCTCACAATAGTATTAGTAGTATCCCAAAAATTTCATAGATGTTTTATTAGTTTCTTAGTATATTATTAAAGAGGTACACTCAACCACAAACAGGATCATCAGCTTGGCTGCATTCTGAGACAATAATGGTTATTATTAGAAAGGACTTGCTGAAAGTCCCTAGAGCTTCTTCTATCTACTATAATATATGTCAAAAGCATGACTACATCCCCCAAAGAATCACAATGAGTAGTTACTATGAAAGATTTGACAGACTCGGGGTTGACGATGTTTATCATATTTCTTTTTAACTTTTCAATTTGTCGACTGCAGAAGTCAGAGTACTCTAGAATACAACAAAGGATTGTTACAAATTTGATAAGGTAGATACAGTAAACCAAGGCCTTTGTTCTGTATGTAATGTCTTTACTAGAAAAAATCAATAGGGTTCTAAGGAAATTGCTTTGCTTTGTAAGGAAACAATAGCTCTTGATTAGGCACATGATTTGACTCCATTACTCTAAAAAGCTGAGAACATCAGGACAATATGCTTGCAAATCAAAAGACAACAATATTTTGCTGTCTTGTCTCAACTTTTTTACTCTGTGTTCCAACTTAGCTCATAGAGACCTTAACCATCTGACATCACACTCAACCTCTTTTGATGGCATCATGCTCAGAGGACCTAGAGATCAGTATATAGACTTTATCCTAAGTATATTGGCAAGACCTAGGTGTGCCAAAAAGTCAGAGATAAGTCCCATGAGAAATATCCACTCCCTATGTTTTTAAATATTCCACTTTATAAGGCAAATCCACCTACCACTATAGAAGCTAAAAATCTCAAGCACTTCTTTTTTCAGCCTCTTTTGAAAGTAGGGTAGTGTAACTTGTTTTGGTGGCTCAGTGGTAAAAAGTAGGGCAGTGACACAGGGACCGGATTCTATCAATTAGATGCATATGTTCCAGATTTGGAATTAGAAGCCTCTGAGTGAAAAATGGTAATTGTAGAATCCTTTCTGCTCACACAAAAGAACAGTAGTGGAAGCAACATCTAATTTCCAAAAGCATCAGCATCTAATGTTCTGTGTTGTGAGCTCAGCATTATGATCTGCAGAGTAATCAAGTGATCCAGCAGAAGTGGCAATTGTATCTCTACCAGATCAGACTGCAAAATGAGTTGAGTCATTTTTTTCCTGGCCCAAAGTTCTCTGATTCTCCAAGCAATTCTGTGAGCTACTCTATATCATTATAATATATTTATTTTCTTCTTAAGATTAGCAAAGTCAAATTATGTTGTTTAAAACTAAGATTCTGTCTCATATACTCAATTATCATTTAGTGAGCATCTCAATTGTCCTTATCTGACCTTAGAGGAAACTAAATAAATGGGGCACAGAGTCTACTAGTACATATGCATGTGGGGGAAAATGTGATGGGTGTCACACTATATACATGTTCAAGAAATTATGAAAGTAAAGTTAAATTTTTTATTTCCTTATGCTCATTATGATTGTTTTCAATAGCTGTCTTTGAAGGAACAGCTAGACATCATTTTTATATATTAGAAGGCAGTTAGCACACAAAGCTGAACTTTTAGTGAGAGTAAATGATATAAAGAGCTATTTGCAGTCAAGGTACCAACCAATCCAATAGCAGCCTTTATTTGGAAACATAAAATCAAATAAATATTCAATTGATGTAGAAGGAAAGATGGCAGACAAAATATAGAAGTTTGGTGAATTCCCAAAATAATAACATTGGAAAAATTAAAAGGAAGCACTTAAGGTTATAAACTTATTTGTTTAATATCTAAGAAGAGTAATACGGTAGTAGACAGTCATACAATTAAAGGGAAAAGGTAATAGTCAACTCTGGGCAGCAAAATATGAAAAGCAATTGAGATTTTAAAGTAAATGAGACAGAAAGAAAACATTGGAATTTAAGAATTATAAAGCCATTATTGATGTTGAAAGTAAGATATTGATAAAAAGTGGAATGAAAGAAGGGTGAAAGAGAAGGTAAAATTGCACATATCATAGTACAAGGAAGGGGAGGGGTAAACAAACAGGAAGAAGAGCCTTCTTCATCTTAGTAGTAATGGCATCAAGAACACTAAAAGATTTTGAAACGACAAATAAGTTCATGGTTACAGTAAATTTTGCTTAGTTTTTAAAAAGCTGTGTTTCAAATATCTTGTGGATAACCCAAATAATTCCTTAGTCTTTCCAGTACTATATGTGATTTTCAAGAGCGTAACAAAAACTTTTTTTCCTCTGTTACTTATTTTTAACAATGTTTGCTCATTTCCCCAACAGTTTTCTCTCAACTTACTATCTTTTCCTTTCTTTCCTTAGTCTTACAATAAGATTTTAATGCAGGAGGAATCTAAACTAATAAAAGCGAAATATTAAAATTAACCGTTTCTCCGAGACAGGGTAAGCCACGCCCACCAGCCAATCAGAGCAGCTGTATGCAAATTAGCCCAGCCAACATGGCGGCCGCCACTCACGGACCTGAGTAAACAGCCCTTTCCATTGCGGCAGGAGCTCCGATTAAACTGCCTCTAGCAGTTTTGAAACAATGTAACAATCATAGAATCCTCCGGAGCTGAAGGAAAGAGCAGCTCGGGCCT
>PVJC01046083.1:0-13440 GCA_004026665.1 Murina feae
TTAGATGAGCAGACACTAATTGTTCATATCATATTTTAAAACTTTAAAATTTTAGAATAAATTTAAATTTATAGAGAAGTTGCCAAAATAATACAGAGACTTCCTGTATACCCAGCTTCCCCTAATGTCAATATCTTTCATGCTATTGGTATATTTGTAAAAACTAAGAAAAATGCCCTTTACTAAACCAAAACTTTATATGGATTTCACTTGTTTTCCACTAATGTGTTTTTTTGTTTTCTTTTTCTGTTCCAGGGTTTAATCCCAAATGCAACATTATATTTGGGATATAAATAATTTTAATTCATAACTTCTAAACTCAGTTATAATTCTTGATAGAGGTTGTATATTAAGATAAAGTTTGCTTTTAAAGTCCAAAATGCCTCTTGTTTCAAATTCTTATTTTGCCAATTATCTCACTACTATAACACTAACGGTGGAACTTAACCTTCCTAAGCCTCAGTGTGAAATAATAATGATAATAGAAGCAACTTCTGGGTTGTTGTTCTAAGTGAGAAAATGTATTTAAAGTACTTTCCTGCTGTCTGACCCTAACATGTTATGACTATAGCCAATATTATTTTATTATATTGATTTTCTTAAAGAAATAGAAAAATGGAATTGAAATGATACTAGAGATTTTAAAATGTCTACTATGATGCAAGATTGGCAGTGCATTTAAAACGTCAAGTTAACATTAAATGTATTAAAAACTAGAATTTAAAATAAAGAGACAGGACGATTTAGAGGGAACCTGCTTTAAGCTGGATAATAACCAATGGATAGAATTTGAAAAGACAAGAAAAAGGATAAGATATGTTAGGTGTCAATTTAAAAGAGCATAAAACAAATATGAAGAAGGGGGAAAGGGTAGGCTTGGTAATAACAGTCAATTTGTGAATATGAGTAGTTAGAGGAAAGCTCAAGAAGGAAACTGGGACAAGTCATGGTGGGCCTTGAATGTCAGTGTAGGAGGATTAGACTTGATTCTGTAGGCAACAAGTTGCCATTGAATATTTGGTTCTATAAGGCATGGCTCCAAAAAGTAAACATAATTTGTTTGTCATAGATGGGTCCTTTTTGAAACATATTAGCTCTTGTTAACAGTCCAGTATAAATATACTAGAGGCATGGTGCACAAAAATTTGTGCACTCAGGGGTCCTCAGCCCGGCCTGTGACCTCTCGCAGTCTAGGATGTCCACCCATGGCTTGGGCCTGCTCCCGGGGGATCAGGCCTAAACTGACAGTCAGACATCCCTCTGGCAGCCTGGGAGCCCTCAGGGTATATCCACTTGCCAGTGGGGAGCAGGCCTAATCTGTATCCTTAGCGCTGCTGAGGAGGTGGGAACAGCTCCCACCACCAGCACTATACTGGCAACCATCAGCCTGGCTTGTGGTTGAGCAGAGCTCTCTCTGTGGGAGCGCACTGACCATCAGGGGGCAGCTCCTACATTGAGCATCTGCCCCCTGGTGGTCATTGTGTGTCATAGTGACCAGTCATTCCCAGTAGTTTTGCTGTTAGGGTCAATTTGCATATTACCCTTTTATTATATAGGATGTGGAATACTGAAAATTTTTTAGTATATATAATAAAATTTCTGGACATATAGACAGGTTCTGAATTTACTCTCAAGTACTTTTAGAAAAAATTATTATTTGAAGCCTTTTAAAGTAATTTTAGCTCTTGTGCAATAATCGCATGAAACATTTCTGAATCAATTTTCATTTGGAAACCACCCACTTAGCTATTTGCAGATAAGAGGGTAAAAATCCCCAACTACTTATTAAAATGTTAGATAATTTTGATCTATATTTTTGTGGGTTATGAGAAATGTTTATCAACTTTTTATTGGTATTGTTCTCAGTCATGTTTTTCTTTGTTATTGTACCTACTTCAAGACTTGTTTGGAATATGATCCATAGATTTCAGTATAAATTAGTGAGAGGAAATAATAAAGAGAATTTCTCTGGTCTTAGTGTCAAAGATTCATGTCTTGGCTATACAACTTCTAAGTCATCATCTATGTGACTTGTAAAGTCCCTGATTCTTTGGGTTTTATTTTCTTTACCTGTCAACTAGAAGTGGTAATATATATCAGTAGCTGCTCAAACTTAATACAAGGGCAAATGTAATGTTAAACATAGGACTACTTTATAGAATGCAAAATTATACAAGTATCAGTCATTGTTTCATAATACTCCCCAACTATTTTAATATGCTAGATTTTCCATGTTTGAGATCAATAGAGGCAAATAATTCATATCTGTAAATTTGATCATATCATACTCTTTTTAACTTAATTTTCTACCAGCTTGTCCTTTGTGTTAAAAAAGAGTCAATGAAATATTATGAATTTTACCCCAAGCACTTTTTTTCCCCTCTGTATACATATCCAAATAAAGGTGCCATGCAGGAGTAAAATAACAAAAAGAGGGAAAATACTGGGAAAATATGTGAAATTAAAAGATTAATTCATAAAAAATAAAAAGAAAGAAACATTTCAACTTCTTCCCATAAAACTGACTACAATATCTTTCTCTTTACCCTCAGGTTCAAAATGTATTCTTCTTTCATTCCTCATAAATATTCCCTAATTATATTCTCAAACAAGAGAATGGATTACAAATGAGATAGTGAGTCTGACCCAGGAAGAAAATTGAACAGCTCTGAATAAAACTACTTCTAAAGAAATGGATTCCAGAGGCAGGCAGTTGTCCCCAATTCCCAGAAGTTCAAATCCTATGATCAGCAAGGCAAGCCAGAGGTGATAAAGAGATTTGTAGACCTCTTGGTTCTGGTGAAATTTTTTCAAATGAGTAAATGATTAAAATGGCTCAATGAAAATCACATGCAAAAGGGTAAAACATAATGACTATCTGATCTGTTAAAAGGAAAAAGCTTTTAAACTAATCGATCTTTTCCACAACAATTTATGTCATAGCCTTTTAAGATGATTCCGTCTTAAATGGGGAAGTGACAAAGAAATATATATCTAATATACTTGCTCAATGAATATATTTCAGTACCTTACGAAAATGCATTTGAGAGCTTTCCTTTTTAAAGGAGACTACACATTAGATTCTTGTGGATGATCTTATGCTGAGTTTTACCCTTGTTATCAGTAAGGGTTAGAAAGTAGGAAATTAGGACTAAGACTGTTTGTTCAGGCTTGATGGACAATTGTGCTGTAATCATTTAACCTCCAAGTGCTTTATTGCTGGTATCTCTCAAAGGAGTACACTAATGTATGTCACACTAATGCTTGCCATCAATCTATTTTGTGGACACATTATAAGAGTTAACTAATAAGGCTGATGATAAGTACTTTGCAAATTCAAAGTACAAAGTAAAAGTGCTAAGTAAGCTAAATAGAAAGAAAAGACCCACCTGCTGGTCAACTGATTTAAATTTTCAATGATTATGTATTTTGCTAATACTTTCTTCTGCCCTCTGCAATAAAGTGAAGGCATTTGGCATTGTTTTCAAACTCATTTTGAAGATGTAAGGAGTGGACATTGTGTGTATCATTTCTAACATGAAGAAATGTTTCATGTTACTAAGGTGTTTTAGTTTTCAAGATATACTACAGTTGCGCATTTGTGCATCACTTTTTACACAGGAATATTACAGTTTCTTGAATTCTTTTGTCTTCCTCTGCTGTAATATTATCTGTGGTAGAATATGTGATAATGACAAAATAATAAAATGCAATTGACCCTTAAACAATGTGGAGTTTGGGAAACAACCGCAATGCAGTCCCATGTCCACATAAATAACTTTTGTCTCCCCTCAAATTTAACTAATTGCCTTCAATTGACCAGAAGTATTACTGGTAACATAAGCAGTTGATTAAAACATATTTTGATCTTAATTCACTATATGCTCTATTCTTACAATAAAGAAATTTAGAGAAAAGAAAATGTTATTGATCATAAGAAAGAGAAATACATTTATAGTACTGTACTTTATTTAGTGATACCATAAATTTATGTTCTCTATTTCCAAGATGAATCTTCTGTCTATCAGGACCTACATCAATCTACACTAATAAAAGGGCAATATACTAATTAGACCAGGTCGACCAGACATCTTCCGGTCATACAGTCCTCCTTCCGGACAAAGTCAGTGGCAGGAGCTGAGGCAGAGGTGGTTAGGGGTGATTAGACTGGCAGGGGAGGGCAGTTAGGGGCAATCAGGCCCTAGTGTCTTATATAATACAATGCACTGTAGATGTTACATGTATAACTAACACAAGACATCAAAAATGAAAATGTGAAAAAGAAAGTCATATTTATTTAAAGGCATTAACAATTCATGGGTTAATAACAAAGAAGTAGCAATATATAATTAACATGATTGCTTCATGATAGTCTAGCCTATACACAAATAAATATCATTATAAACTTTCATGGCATAGAATATTACAGTCATGTTAATAATACAATATTGCAAATATCACTACATTAAAAAAATACCTGTGGCTTGGTTGGGTAGCTCATTTAGTTGGAACATCATCCTGTGTACCACAAAGGTTGCAGATTTGATTCCTAGTTGGGACACATACCTAGGTTACAGGTTCAATCTCCAATCCCAGTTGGGGCATGTACAGAAACAACCAATAGATGTTCTCTCTTACATTGATGTTTCTCTCTCTCTTTCTCTCTCTCTCTCTCCCTCCCTCCCTCCCCTAAAAAATAAAAACATATCCTTAGGTGAGGACTAAAAAAACAAACACCTCTGATGATAGGTTAATATGCAGTTTCTCCAATTATGAGAAAAGGGCATAATGTAGAGGACTATAATTCTTTGAAAGTAAAATCATAAAACAGTATAAAAACTAACACATTATTAATTCTGCATTAAATATCACTCACCTTATGTCTATGTAAGGATAGTTATTCACTTCCATACAGTCTTGCACATAATGTTCTACAAAATGAATACTTCAGTGATGATGATGATGATGACAATCTCATATAGTCGTTGCGGTACAGTTATTACATTTCTGTACAGAAGCAACCAATAGATGTCCTCTCTCACATCGATGTTTCTCTCTCTCTCTCTCTCTCTCTCTCTTTCTCTCTCCCTCTCTTACAAGATCTCATACAGTCCTTGCTGTACAGTTACTACATTTCACACAAAGATACTCTCACACCTATGCAACTGATACATTTATTAACTGTATGGCATGACAATTCTTTAGTATTCATTAAGTGGAAGTGAGTCATCATACAGATCTCCATTCTCCTCATCTTCATGTTGATTAGGGTGATGAGGAGAAGGAAGAGGAGTGGTTGATCTTGCTGCCTCAGAGGTGGCAGGGGTGGAAGAGCCGGAAGAGGTGGAAGGGGAGGCAGGAGAGGCAGACACACTTGGTATAATGTTATGGAAATACATTGTGATTTCTACCTGACATTTTTGTGTTTTCATTTTTTAAAAAAATCTTTCTGTATGGTACCCATCTTTCCACCATTTCCTTTTCTTTCAGTGCCATTAACACAGAAAGGTCTATGTTTAAAAGAAGTAGAAATCGGTCTTGGATACTAAGACCACATTGCCAGGTGGTCTAATATCAGTTTACACACTGCTTTTCCTACGTCTTCTTCCTCATCATCGGCACTGACACTCATCTCCATTAGGTCTTCTATTAGCTCCCCGGTGTGCTGGCTCTGGGCTCTGACATTTCTCCAGGATCCGTTTCTTGAAACCCCTCACTGCAACTTGTTTGCCACAGTCACAACCTCTTCCGTGATTTCCTCAGTTGGCTCTGTTGTAAATCCTGTGATGTCATGCACAACATCTGGACATAGTTTCTCTTGCAGGAATGTATTTTTCAGGCTTAATGGCTGTAACAGCCTTTTCTATAGCAACAATGGCACTTTGATGGTGTGATCCTTCCAGACCTTCATGATGTTCTCTCCATCAGATTCCCATCCGTGGTGCTGGTGACCCTTCCCATAAAGCACCATATGTTATGAGTCTTAAAGGTCCTTTATGACTCCTTGACTTAGAGGCTAAATTATAGGTGTTGTGTTTGAGGCACATAAACACTTTGGTATTGAATTCATGGGGTTCTGGGTGGCCCGGGCATTGTCCAATATCAAAAGAATCATCAAGTTACTGCCTGACTTTAAGGACAAAGCATTGAGAAAAAGCAAACTAAAAAAGAAGGGTTCTTGTTATCCAAGCCTTCCTGGACCCAAAAATTGGCAGCTGCTGTTTATCTTTTTCCTTCAAGGCTTGTGGGTCAGCAGCTTCATAGGCAACCGTCGTAGCCCTGATCTTAAACCTGACGGTGTTTGCACAGAAGAGTGGTGTAGGCTCTCTCTTCTTTCCTTAAAGCCTGGTGCACACTTTTCTGCCTTACTAACACATGTCCTTTGTGGCATTTTTTCTAGGATAGGCACTTTCTTTGCATTAGAAACCTTTTCAGGCAGATATCCTTTCTCCTCAGTGATTTTCTTAATGGCATCTGGGCCTCACCTGCCGCCTCTTGTTTGGCAGAAGCTGTTTCTCCTGTTAACTCAACATTTTAAAAGCCAAACCTCTCTACAGTTATCAAACCATCGTTTTCTGGCATTGAGTTCTTCAGTTTCATCTTATTTTTGCTTTAAATTGGCATATAATGGCTTCGCTCTAAAAAAAAAAAACAAAAAAAAAAAACATATTAGATTCTACAGGTATGTCTTTTGATAACAACCCAGCACCTACATAAAAGCTTGAGATAACATGGTATTTTGCAAAAAAAGAAATGCAAGGTTTTCACGCCTGGTGAAGCAGCTGAAGCAAAATCCTCACGGATTTCCTTTACGTTTTTTTAACAGTGATCCTTACACTGGATTCATTTATCTCGAATGGGTGGGCAACCGCAGCTGCAGGCCTCAGTCAATGGTTCATATCCAGCAATTCACCTTTTCTTGTAATGCATGACTTTGCTCCTCAGTAGCACTTTCAGCACCACCAGGGCGTTCTGTGTGGGTCCCATGATGTTATTCAAAGTTTGTGCTAAACATGATAAAATATATGCCTGAACTGTGAGAGATCGCTTTTTCCCGTGATATGAAATTTCCTGGGAAGAGGAACTGCTCACACATAGATGATTAGCATCACATGGTGTTTTAAGCAGATAATTGCAACAGTTGAGCTCACTGCAGTAGCCACAAGAGGTGACTATGAAATTATTACAGTATTACAGTGTGTACTACAGTTAATTTTATGCACTTATTATTAATATTATAGCTTTGTGTTTATATACATTTCTCTCAACTGCAAAGGGCATCATCTATGGTGTTTGTGTATATGTTTTCATAAATTTTAACTTTTTATAATGGGTTTATGTATATTTCATGTTAGTAAATGATAAAGTAGACTAGTATCTGCATATATATTATGCATTTATGACAAACCTAACTTTTTCTTAATTTTTTTCGCTATTCCTAGGCTCTGAGTTTCTGCAGTTTTTTAGTTTATTGCAAATCCCCAAAATTTTTTCCAATGTGTTATTGGGGAAAAAACCCATATATAAGTAGACTCACACAGTTCAAACTCAAGCTCATGCAATACAGTTGTCAACTGAGCCCTAATTGGTCAAAAAACCAGGATGGCAAATGACAAGTTTCCCTTGGCTTATGAAAAAATATAGCTTGGCCTTGGGAAAAAAAAAAAGATAAACTAAGGGAGATATCAAGTTTTTTGTTATGTTTTTCTTTTTTTTATCTTGATTTAATATTCAGTCCTAATCATACCTCCTTCAGCTTTCAGGAAGGAGACTAATTAGCACCAGTGATGATGGGAATTTTGTGCTGCCAACTTCTGTCTTTAAAGAACTGGATTCAACTCAAAATCATTTCCCATACCCTGCAAAATGATATGCTTTGAAAATGTCTCAGCAAAGTCACAAATGAAATTATTTCCATCAGAGTTTGACCTTATGGTTATAAATAGAAGTGGACAATGAAGTGCAAAGTAGGGTAATTATCTAGGATAATGCAGACCAATCAAACTTTGCTATGTGTATTAGTCTGCTCAGGCTACCATAACTAAATAGCACTGAGTGGTTTAAACAATAGACATTTATTTTCTCAGAGTTCTGGAGGCTAGAAGTCCATGGTTAACATGCCAGCAAACACAGTTTTTGATGAGAGCTCTCTTTCTGACTTGTAGACGGGTGCCTTCTTCCTGTGTCTCAAATGACCTTTCTTCTGTGCTTGTGTAGTAAGGGAGACAGAGTCCTGGTTCTCATCTCTTCTTATAAGGATACATATTTTATCTGACTAAGGACCTACTCCAGTTATCTTGTTTAACCAAAATACCTTAAAAAAGACTCTATCTACAAACACAGTCACATTGGGGGATGAGGCTTCAAAATATGAATTTGGGGGTGGGGATACAATTCAGTTCATCATGTTATGACACATTAGATAACTAAGACGCACATGTTTTTACTTGATTGTTCTATATACTTGCAGAACTTTAATATTTCTGTATACTTTATAAGTGTATATAGAGTAGGCATAAAACAAAATTCTTCCTCTTGTAATAATTTCCACATACAACAATGTTTTTTCTATTTGAATAATAATAATGTAGTTAAAAGCAATATATTAAAATTAGACTATCTTCAATATGTAAGCAGTTGCTGAGGGGCAGTAAAAATTTTCCTTATCTCTCTCAGAATCAGTCAGAGAGCTAGTTGGAAAAACTGAGTAATATAAATTTATGGATATCAATTTTCTCACTTCAATAAGCAACACATAGTGCCTGTTTTGCTTGAAATTCAACCAGAAAGAAATTTATTTTAGTCCATAATCCCCAGATCAAAACAATACTTTATTTAATATAAAAAGTATCTCCCTAAAAACCCTCCTATTGAGTAAAATTATCTAACCTAATAAAAGCATAATATTAAAATTAACCATCTCTTCTGGATGCATAAGCCATGCCCACCAGCCAATCAGAGCAACTGTATGCAAATTAGCCCAGCCAAGATGGCAGAGGCCCATTGCACACGGGGATCCAGCAGGGCAGATGGGCGGGAGGAGCAGGATGGGAGGAGCGAGCAGGCTCCAAGGCTGTGGCCTGGAAAAAGACCAATTTCGGGGGCACGCACACTCGAAGCCTCCATGTGTGCATGCCCCCATGGTCGGTTCCAGGCAGTGGCAGCAGCCGCATGGCTGGGAGCCGGCCACGTAAGCACCTGCCCCTGCAGCCGGGGCCTGGGAATAGACCAATTGAGGGGGCAAGCACACGCGGAGGCTTAGCCCACAGTTGGTCTATTCCCAGGCCCCAGCTGCAGGGCTAGGAGCCCGCCATCCAGGCCCCAGTGAGGGCCTCCGATTGGTTCCAGGAAAGGGTCTCTTGTGAGAGGCCCCTGTCTCCTTTCAGAGCTGGAGTGAACCCCCAGGAGCCAGGAGAAGGAGAGATGGGCATGGGGCAGATGGAGAGAGCAGCAGTCAGGGAGAGTTTGGGGGAAGTAACCAGGTGGGGGAGGGGTGGAACAGGATGGAGGGAAGAACTTTATAAAAGAGTCAGTGGACAGCAGAGTTAAAAAAAGAGGATGTATGAGTGAACTGTAGGGCCTATAATGAAGACCAAGTATAGTTGTGTACTGGGGACAGATTTTAAAAATAGAAGTCAGAAAAGAAAAAAAGATAAATGATAGTGGATAATTAGGCAAGTAGATAGATAGGTATTAAAACAGTGGAAGTAAGTAGAAAAGAATGTATGGCAAAGGTAGGATGAGAGAAAAAGAGGGAGGGAAGAAAAGTTATAAAAGGGGAGTTGGTAGAGCTTAAAAGGAGAATGAGAAGAAGGAAGGAATGGGGGAGGGAGCAAAGCAGGTCAGAGGGAGGAAGTGAAGAAAAAATTTAAGGTGGGAAGGGAGGAAAAGAGAAGGGTGGGTAGGGGTAAAGATAAAGGAAAGAAGGAATGTGGGAAGGGAAGAAGGGTAGTAGAAAAATGGGAGGAATGATGATGGAACAGAAGTAGGACATAAGGAGGAAAGAAAAGTTTATAAATGATGAGTCAGTAGGAAAAGTGTTACATAAAGGAGAAAAATTGTGTGAAAGGAAGAAGCCAATAAGGAAGTCAAATACAATTGTGTGTGAAGGGGATAAGATTAAAAAAGAAAGCTAATGGGGTGACCAGGCCAGCAGGGGAGGGTAGTTAGGGGATGAGGCAGGCAGGCAGAGTGGTTAGGGTAGGCAGGCAGGTTAGCGGTTAAGAACCAGAGGTCGTGGATTGTGAGAGTCCCCAAGAACTCCGTATTGGAGGGGGTGCAGGTCGGACTGAGGGACCGCCCCCCTGTGCATGAATTTCATGCACTGGGCTCCTAGTCCTATATAATAAAGAGCTGATATGCTAATTAGACCAAACAGCAGACTGACCTTTGGATGACCTTTCAGATGAAGCCGGGGCTGTAAGAGTCAGCTGAGCCAGCCAGGGCTGCAAGGACCGAGCCCCTTACCCAAATTTCATGCATCTGGCCTCTAGTATAAGATATAATCGCATTATCCATTCTACACCTTTCCAAGCTCTAACATCCTCATTCAAACTCGCCTAATCCCCCAAAGAAAAGCATACTCATCTCCATAGCAAGCCAGAAGCTAGTAAGGTTTTTATGGATTGGTCTTGGTGATTGTCTGATTTACTTAATAAATTACAGTTTTATATTCCTTTTTGACTATAATAGCATTTTTAATTATATTAGCATCCAATAATACCCCTTTGATAGTTTTAATGAGAAGGGAAGAGCAAAAGTCAATTTTGCCCAGGATATAAAAAAGGTTAGATGATCATTTTGATGGAGAAAATAATGGTATATTCCCCAACACGCAACTCCCGGTAGCATATATCTAAAGAAACCGCATTCAGAAAATTAATCATCTATCACTTTCAATTTATGCTAAATTTTTATCATTTCTGTTTAGCTGTTTTGCTATTATCTTAACTAATAAAAGCATAATATTGAAACTAACCATTTCTCCGGGATGGGTTAAGCCATGCCCACCAGCCAATCAGAGTGCTGCATGCAAATTAGCCCAGCCAAGATGGCTGCCATCTGTTCCTCCAGGCCACACGGGAGGGGTGGGGTGAGGGGGCGGGAGGAGCGAGCTGCCAGCCGCCCGGAATGTCCACTGTACACCAGCCACGAAAGCAACCCATGGCTGCGGACACAGGGAGGCCTAGGGGACTCAGTTTAGGAAGCGCCCACCCCCCACTGCACCATCCACTCCCAGAAGCAGCTTCAGGGTTCAATTTAGGAAGCCCCCACTCCCCCACTGCACCATCCACTCCCAGAAGCAGCTTTAGGGACTCAATTTAGGAAGCACCCACCCCCTACTGTGCCATCCACTCCCAGAAGCGGCCTGGGGGACTCAGTTTAGGAAGCGCCCACCCCCCACTGTGCCATCTGCTCCCAGAAGCGGCCTGGGGGACTCAGTTTAGGAAGCGCCCACCCCCCACTGCACCATCTGCTCCCAGAAGCAGCCTCAGGGACTCAGTTTAGGAAGTGCCCATGCCCCCAAGGAGAGATCCCCTCCCAGCAGCTTTGGAACCTTGCACATCCCCAGCAGTGACCCCCCTGACACACACCTGCAGTCTCAGGGTCTCAGTCTAGGAAGCCTCATGGGCCAGTGATCCCGCCCCACTGGCAACTGCAGTGAATCAGCCTCCAAATTTCCCTTGCCCTCAGCCCAGTGATTGGAGTGGGGACAGGGGTATCTGGGCAAAGCTGCCCAGCAAACTTCTCCCATTGGGCAAAAACTTATGACTGGGTTAGCGAGGTAAATGGGTTTTGTTTAAAATCTTTACAAACCACAAAGGAAATATCTGAAGTAGGTTTCACATCAGAGGTAACTTACAACTAATTTCTGAAGGCAAACTGCTACATTGCAGTTACATTACTAGAGAGTACCCCTTTGTCCGGAGGTCTCTACCGTGGCAGTGTGGGTGCTCCCCACCCTGGTTCCTCAGCACCTCGGGCAGGGCTTGAGCCCACCCAGGTAAGCCTTTTCCCCTACAGTTTTCACCAAGGCAGGCAGTTTTGTAGACATAAATAAGAAGTGCCCACGCACAAGTCCTGAAGATGCCGAGGCCGGCAGAAATGACAAAGAAATTGGGAAAAGAGCAAAACCAGAAACACCACCAATTCCAACATAGATCATCTTTTTCTTCAGATGATGGTGTGTTTCCATCTTCTTCATCTTCTGGATGTGAGACAGATTCAAGTACTGACAATTCTACCACCAGAAAAGTTAAGAGAAAGAGAGGACATAAAAGCAATAAAAGAAGAAAGAAAAAAAGGACGAAAGATGAAACATCAAGAAAAAGAAAGAGAAGGAAAAAAGGAAGAAACACCCACATGATATCACCTTTCCAAGATCTCATGACATTCCTATTTAAGGAGTTTATTTTATGACACCTTTAGTTTGTGTTTACATTTTTACTGGTTTGTCAAGACCACAGCAGGTAAAGTGTCCAATATGTTAAAGAAAAAACTCTATCTAATAAAGAAGGAATATGCAGGAGAGGGCAGTTAGGGGCGATTAGGTGGCAGGGAATAGTTAGGCATCGGTCAGGCTGGCAGGAGAATGATTAGGAGGTGAACCGCTTCTGCCTAGAAGCGGTTAGGGGCAATCAGACAGGCAGTCAGGTGAGTGGTTGGGAGTCAGTAGTCCCAAATTGTGAGAGATGTCTGACTGCCGGTTTAGGCCCGATCCCTGTACCGGCAGTCGAACATCCCCCAAGGGATCCCAGATTGGAGAGGGTTCTGGTTGGGCTGAGGGAACCCCACCCAGTGCACGAATTTCATGCACTGGGCCTCTAGTTTAATTTATAAGTACATTCTGCTTACATATATAAATAAAATATCTCAACTTAGCAGTTCATATTTAGCCTTATATCTGCACACTTAACAGACTATACTCTTTCCACATTAAAAAAAATATATGAATTTTACATTTTTTAAAAATTTATCTTTATTGTACAGATTATTACAGTTATTCTTCTTTTTTCCCCCATAGCTCCCCTCCTCCCATTTCCCACCCCAACTTCTGTCCTTGCCCCCCCACTGTCCTCATCCATAGGTGTACAATTATTGTCCAGTCTCTTCACGCACCCCCAACACCCTTAACCCCCCAAAATTGTTCGTCCACTCCATTCTATGCCCCTGATTCTATTCTACTCACCAGTTTATTCTGTTCATCAGATTTTTTATTCACTTGATTCTTAGATTCACTTGTTGATATATATTTGTTGTTCATAATTTTTACTTTCCTTTTTCTTCTTCCTCATTCTCAAAGGATGCCTTTCAGCATTTCATATAATACTGGTTGGGTGGTGATGAACTCTTTTAGCTTTTTCTTGTCTGTGAAGCTCTTTATCCGACCCTCAATTCTGAACGATAGCTTTGCTGGGTAAAGTAATTTTGGCTGTAGGT
>PVJC01046084.1:0-13443 GCA_004026665.1 Murina feae
CACAAACACAGGAAAACAAAACCAATTTGGAGTCTAGAGATGAGATTCAGAGGGGCTAGTTTGCCCTGTAAGAGGTGACACATTATGGCATCTCTGATTCACACGTAGGCAAGAGCTAGGCCACCAGGTCCTTGCCAGACATCTGAGTTCGCCTAGACTGGAAAGGTGCTCATCTCCTGAGTAATCCACCCTCATCCAGGCTTCTACTGCCAGTGCCCAGAGTCCTGCTGTCTGCCCTGCTGCCCCACCCTGTTCCTTCTGCAGCTCTGCCACAACTCCCTGCCCCCAGCACTACCCTTGCCTCCCCCCAAACCCCACTCCATTCCTTCTCCTGCAGGCCAATAGCTGCACTCACCTCAGGGATGCGTTTGCACTGCAGGCATCACCAGATCCTGAGCCCTCCCAGGCTGCACCCATCTCAGGGACTATATAAGGGCAGTGCTTGAGGCTGCAGCATCTTCAGATGCAGAGCCCCTCCCAGGAGCAGCAAGCAACAAACTGGTGAGGTCTGGGCACCAAGCCCATTAGGGAAGTGGGACTGAACTGGTGGGGCTGATCAGCGCTGGGATCTGCCAGCTGCCTACTCCTGGCTCTGCCCTGGCCTTCAGTTGCCTGGGTACCCGCAGTCTCTGCCCTTTCCCTGGGATTGCTGCCTACACTGCTCATCTGAGCAGGTGCGACACTGGAAACACACTCCACCCTACCCCCTAATGGGGTTGGAGGGGGCTGAAGGCCAGCTGGCCTGTGATGGACTGGACTCATCCTTTGGCCTGAAGCCAGAGCCAAGCCTGAGATCATAATATTTCTATACCTTTGTCCACTCCCTGCCTCCCTGAGCAGTTTGTGACAGTTTTTAGGCAGCTCCAGGGGGCATAACTTTTCATTGCTAAAGAGGGAAGGAGGAAGGCAGGAGGGAGGGGGGAGGAAGAAAGGGGAGGCCAATGTGATCCTAAATGTTACTTTCCTGTAATAACAGTGATAATTCAATGTATTACTTACAGGGAAGCAGCTAGCACAACTATTATTCTTCCTTGCCCATCTCTGTGGAGACAAGCTCTGAGAGGAGTCAGGATTGGTAAGCGGGCTTCTGAGCTGAGGTGGAAGCCAGTCACCTGACCCTGAGGGGTGGGTGTCAGAGAGGATGCTTGTCTCCTGCTCCGGGTGGGCTGCACCCCGACCCTAAGGCCTGTGCTGGGTTTTCATACTCTCACATCCTATACCAGCCTCCAGACTTGGGACACTTCACCTCTCTAAACATTAGCAACTGAGTCTTGAAAATGAGGAAAATGGATCACTTTGCTGAAATTTGCTTTAATGCACAGTAGATAGCTATGATTTTCTAATAGAAAATTATCATTTCAGGTAAAGGGTGGGGAAATGTGTGTGCTCCCCAACTGAGTAGGAAAGGCTCAGTGCTGGCTGCTGAGTCTGCCAGTCAGAGCCCTCTGGGCTCCCTGGGTCCCTGGGTCCTGGCCCTGGGTCACTGATGGATCCTTATCCTGTTCCCACCTGTGTGCTCAGGAGACAGTGCTCTTGCCCTCCTGAGGAAACAAAAGGAAGTACAAGTTTCCAGGTGTTTCAGGATGAGGGAGACAGGGAGAAATGTCATTGCCTAAATTGCTTGTGTGCTAGGCCTCTGCCCTGTGTTGTAGCCTCACCATGGAGCAGCTGAGCATGGCCAACACCCGGTTCGCAGTGGACCTCTTCCACACCCTGAAGGACAACAACCCCTCTGGGAACATCTTCATCTCCCCCCTGAGCATTTCCTCAGCGCTGGCCATGGTCTTTCTGGGGACCAGAGGCACTACCCAGGCACAGATGTCCAAGGTCAGCAGAAACTAACAAAAGGAGTCTGGGCTCCCTGCAAATCCCACCTGAAATGTTGTGCATTTCAAACACTGTACTTGTGTGTTCCACGACTACACGCGATGAGACCAGACTTGCAGAAAAGCCCCAAGAACAGTTCATTTATATGCAGACTTTCAGTCATGATTGAGTTTTTACTGAGCACATACTATGCGCCACACACTGTTTTTGTTTGGTTGAGGATACCTCGGTGAAGAAAGCTGTGAGAGCCCAGCGGGTGTGCTGCTTCTGTTGCTGTGGGCAAATCTTTGTAGGCATCTCCTCTCACTCCAGATTTTTCAGTTTTTGCTGTGCATACAACCCGCTACTCATTAATAAATGCCTGCTATGTAATGTTACCTTTCAGCACAAAATAACACAGGGAACGGAGGAAGTTGGTGGTGTTGCCTTTTTGAGGGAACAGGCCACCATGCCGTTATATACTGTTGAGGCCTAGCCCTGTGCCTAGCACAAGTGCCTGTGTGTGTAGGAAGGCCTGAAGGAGAGGAAAGAATTGAGGTATGGAGGGTGCAGGGACAGGGCCAAGCCCTGGGTGGTATGACAGGTCCCTGTCACAGGGAGGAGAAGCAGTGATGCCTGGCCTTCCACCTGGCCTTCATGGATGTGGGGCGCACCACTGTGCTGTGTGGTCTTTGATGAATGCTGAGAGGGGAACTCTAGCTCCCCTTACAGTAGGGGAAAGATTACACGGTGCCAGTAACTGGGGAAGGTCCAGCCTTGGATTCAAGTTTATCTATCTATTCCAGCTGCAAATATTTTATTTCTACAGTAGACCCCGGTGCACAAAATTCATGTGGGGGGGAGGGGGAGTTGAGTGTGGGGGTGTTCCTCTGCCCAGCCTGCATCCTCTCCAATCAGGGAATCCTCAGGGAATGTCCAAATGCCGCGTTAGGCCTGATCCCACAGAGACAATCGCTTTCATAATCGAAGAGTGCTACCTTGCAATTGCTAGCCTTCCTTTCTGCCTGATTTCCCCTAACCACTTCTACCTGCCTGACTGATTGATGCCTAACTGCTCCCCTGCCAGCCTGATTGCCCCCAACTGCCCTCCTCTGAAGGCTCAATCACCCCCAACTGCCCTCCCCTGCAGACCTGGTCACCCTCAACTGCCCTCCTCTGCCCCCCAACATCCCTCCCCCGGTTTGCCATTTCGCCCCCAAATCCCCTACCTTCCTTGCCATCTTGTGGTGGCCATTTTGTGACAACATGGACTTAGCAATCTTGTGATCACTTGGGGATAGTCTTCTTGTGACCACATGGGTGTGACCATCTTGTGACCACATGGGGGCAGCCATCTTGTGTGAAGGCATCATGGTTAATTTGTATATTACCTCTTTATTATATGGAATTTTATGAAAATCCAATGGTCTTTACAACTGCAGACGTGAAAGCATTTTTATATTTCCCAAAACCCACTTTTTATTTTATCCCGTGGTATAATAGTTTCTTCTTGCAGGTTAATGTCAGCTTCTATTTAGAGGTTTATCAGAGGACTGTATTACCTCAGCAAAAAGTAGTTTTAAGGGTTCCCCTGCTTTTCCATTAAAGCAGATCTATCACAGCAACTGTGCAAACATTCCGTAACTGGACTCTCTACATTGTGTAGGTTTATTCTTTGTGTATTGAAATAAGGAATCGGCCCAGGACTCATAAAACTATAAAGGGATTCTTGATTTGTAACATGAAAATTAAACTTTTGCTGAATGTTAAGTTTATAGATGTTATTTTTAAGTTACTGATGCTGATAGTGTAGTTTAAAAATCCCCTCAATTCTGCAATATCTTTGTGCTCTCACATAATGGATGATTCTTAATTTTACTGTTTATTTCTGAGAACCTTCAGGAAAACTCTATTTGATACAGAATTTATATATGAATATACCAGTTATAATTTTCTCTGGAGAAAAAGCAGACATAGATAAATATTTAGCCTACTAACCACTTACATTCCTAGGAATATAATTATAAAAATTGGTATAAAAAGAGCTTTTAATGTAGTTTTGTCTCACAAAGTGATACATTTTAGATTCTTTATTTTGTTCTCCAATGAAAGTGTAATAAAGTATTGGGCTGGGAATTGTTGATAATTAGTAAATAAGCATTAATTTAATTTGATAGAAGCAAATGTCAGGGAATCCATTTCAAAATAAATGGCTGTGGAAGGAATGTGTCCTCTGTTTCAGACTCTTCACTTCGATGCGGTTAAGGAGGTTCATTCAAGTTTCCAGGGTCTGAATGCTGATATTAATAAGCGGGGAGCTCCGTATGTTCTGAAACTTGCTAATAGGTTATACGGAGAGAAAACCTATGAGTTCCTCCCGGTGAGTACTGTACATTCACGGGCTAAAACTCACTAAACAGTGCAGACATTTTCCAGCACACTAAAACAAGAGTGAATTCCATAATTCACTTCCAAGAACAATCAGTGTGTACTTATTTATGAAACTAGAGGCCCGGTGCACAAAATTTTGTGCACTTTGGGGTGGTCCCTCAACCTGGTCTGTGCCCTCTCGCAATCTGGGACCCCTCGGGGAATATTCACCTGCTGGCTTATCCCCGCTCTCCGTGGGATCTGGCATAAGCTTGCAGTCAGACATTTCTCTGGCAGCCCGGGAGCCCACAGGGGATGTCCACGTGCCAGTGAGGAGCAGGCCTAAGCTGTTGTCGGACATCTTTAGCACTGCCAAAAAGGCAGGAGAGGCTTCCACCACCACCGCTGTACTGGCAGCCATCAGCCTGGCTTGTGGCTGAGCAGGGCTGCCCCTGTGGGAGCACACTGATCACCAGGGGCAGCTCCTACATTGAGAGTCTGCCCCCTGGTGGTCAGTGTGTGTCATAGTGACCAGTCATTTCCAGTTGTTCTGCTGTTAGGGTCAATTTGCATATTACCCTTTTATTGTATAGGATAGAGGCCTGGTGCATAGGTGAGAGCCAGCTGGTTTACCCTGAAGGGTGTCCTGGATCAGTGTGGGGGTCCTGCTGAGGTGCCTGGTCAGCCTGGGCAAGGGGTTGAGGGCCGTTTGCAGGCTGGCCACAGCCCCTTCAGGGTGGGGGTCTCCCATGATGTGCTTGGCCAGACTGGGTGAGGGGCTGATGGCTGTTTGCAGGCTGGCCAAGCCCTCAAGCAGGGACCCTCACCCCATGAGGATGGGGCCATCTTGGGTGAGGGGCTGATGGCTGTTTGCAGGCTGGCCAGAGCCCCTGAGGGGTTGGGGGTCCTACTGGGATACCTGGCCAGCCTGGGTGAGAGGCTGATGGCTTTTTGCAGGCTGGCCAAGACCCCCAGAAGGGATAATCACCCCATGATGGTGGGGCCATTCTGGGTGAGGGACTGATGGCTGTTTGCAGGCTGAACACAGCCCTCAGCGAGGCTGGCTAGAAGCAGGTATCTGGGGTTTATTTATCTTGTATAATTGAAACTTTGTTGCCTTGAGCAGAGGCCACAGCCAGCCTAAGCTTAGCTTCCTCCATCACTGGGGCAAGCAAGCCTCCTGTTTGCTCTAGCTCTGTGGCTGCCAGCTGCCATCTTGGTTGGGTTAATTTGCATATAGTCACTCTGATTAGCTGGTGGGCATGGCTCAAGGTGTAGTGGAGTGATGCAATTAGCATATTACTCTTTTATTAGATTAGATGTGGCTATGGGCGCTGCCATCTTGTGGCCATGGGGCGGCCATCTTTGTGATGGAGTGACACCTAATTTGCATATAACTCTTTTATTAGATAAGATTGTTAGCCAAAGGTCAGAAAAGAATTGGTTAATTTTATGTGACACCAAAACTACTGAATTGTACACTTAAAATGAGTAAGGGGGTAAATTTAGTGTTGTATGTTTTTTACCATAATGCAAAAAGTGTAAGGGTTAGAATTTTTTGTTACAATGCAATTTATGTCTTTTTGGACACTTTCTCTTATTTTTAAAGATTTTAGAAAAGCATTTGTGTATGTAGTAGGACTTATTCGTGTTTTATTTTGTTTTGTTTTGTTTTTACCTTTTTTATTTTAAACAGGAGTTCTTAGCTTCAACCCAGAAAATGTATGGTGCTGAACTGGCCGGTGTAGATTTTCAGCGAGCCTCTGAAGATGCAAGAAAGGTGATAAACGAGTGGGTCAAAGGGCAGACTGAAGGTAAGAGAGTGGGCCGAATGGAGTCATTCCTTCCACACTGGCCGCTCCTTTCCTCCTTCCACTTTCCCAGCTGCAGATGATTCCTTGCCAATTTCCTCTGCCCTCACTCTCTTGCTGGGGTGGGGTTAAACTCTGCCACTTTTAAATGTGGAAATTCCTCAAAGTGGGAACTTCAATACACTTTCACTGAAGTAGCTAACTATTTTGCCCATAAATTCACAAAACTACATTTTAAAATTAAAACTAACATTGAATGTAGGATAAAAAGGATAAAGCTTTGAGGAAAATATATCCTAGCCCAGATTATGGAAAAGAATCCTATATAATAAAAGCCTAATATGCTAAGTGTCAGGTCATCTGGTTGGTTGTCTATTCAATCAATCAGAGGATGATACACTATTGATATGCTAAGGCAACTCAACCGCTCAGTATAATGTGCTTGTTCACTGGGGTGCAGACAGGTGGACTGGTCAACCAGTCACTATGATGTGCACTGACCACCAGTGGATAGACACTCCGACCAGTAGGTTAGCTTGTTGCTGGGGTCTGGCCAGTCAGGACTGAGTGAGATGGGCCAGACATGTCCTGGCACCCTCCCACGGGCTCTTCCTGGGTGGCCAATCTCTCACATCACTCCTGGCCTGCTTATTGCACCAGTGCGGTTGGTTCCTTGGTCTGGCCAACACCCTCTCATAATCTCTGACCACTCAGGGAATGTTGGAGAGCCACTTTTGGCCTGACCCTGCTCAACCCAGGAGCTTCCCTTTGGTGGTCAGTGCTCTCCAACAGAGGAACGCCACTCAGCCAAAAGTCGGGCACAGCTTGTGAGCGCAGCAGTGGTAGCAGGAGCTTCTCCCGTCTCCACAGAAGTGCTAGGGATGTTCGACTGATGACTTAGGCCCATTCCCCACCAAAAGTTGGTGGTCCCTAAGCCACTAGTCAGACAGCCCCCAAGGGATCCCAGACTGCTAGGGGGTGCAGGCAGGGATGAGGGACCCCTCCACCAAGTACACAAATTTCATGCACTGGACCTCTAGTCTATAATAATAAAAGAATAATATGCTAATTAGACCAGACGTCCTTGTAGACGACCTTCAGGACAAAGACACGGTGGTGGAGGCTGAGCCTCTGGCAGGAATTTCATGCATGGGGTTCTAATATTCTCATATTTGTGACACAAACTGTTGTGGCCATAAGTATTTTGGCAAATATTCTTGTCTAAACTGTCAGGGGTGGCTCCATCTCAGCTGTTTCTCCACCACCACTTTCTCTGACCTTGTCTAGGTCTGAATCAAGGCACCTACCCAATACCTGTCTCTCATCTAAGGCATTCTTAATGGCCATGCTGCAGTCACAAGGGATCTGATGTTTCAGAGGACTAACAGTCCTAGCCTTCAGATACCTGTTAAAATATTTTCTATGAGAACAGCTTCCATTTGGAGGCTTTGAAGAAGTGACTTATTTAACAATTAGAGGCCTGGTATACGAAATTAGTGCCCGAAGGCAGGGTTCTTCAGCCTGGCCTGCACCCTCTTCATTCCAGTACCCCTCGGGAGATGTCTGACTGCTGGTTTAGGCCAGATCCCTGCAGCAGTCGGACATCATTCTCACAATCCAGGACTACTGGCTCCTAACTGCTTACCTGTCTGCTGGCCTGATTGCCCTAAGTACTCTTCCCTGCTGCCTCATCCCCCTATCTACTCTCCCCTGCTGACCTGATCCTCCTACCTGCCTCCCCTGCCAACCTAATCTCCCTAACTCCTCTCCCCTGACAGTCTGAACTCACTAACTACTCTCCATTGCTGGGATGATACCCTAACTGCTCTCCTCTGCCTGCCTGCTCGCCTCTAACTGCCATTGCCACCATGGTTTTGTCCCAAAGAATGTCCAAAAGGTCATCTGGAAGATGTTTGGTCTAATTAGCATATTACCCTTTTATTAGTATAGATCATTTTCATGAAAAAAAATATTTTTTATGCCTGCCAAAGAATAGCCAGTCACAAAAGAAGGTTCATAGTTTCTCATACAATGCAGAAAAGATTGTCCTGTTTTTAGCTTTTAAACCCTTTAGTTGGTTTATTTACAATCAAAACATACTGGTAGGGCTTCCCTAAGTGAACACATAAGTGGGTATTAAATAAAAAGTATGAATTTGAATTGCATTTCAATGCAGTTCAAGAATGGGATGCTGATATGTGAATTTAAAAAAAAAAACTTACTTTATTTCTTTAGGAAAAATTCCAGAATTGTTGGCTGCAGGCATGGTTGATAATACGACCAAACTTGTGCTAGTTAATGCCATCTATTTCATAGGAAACTGGAAGGAGAAATTCCGTAAAAAGGCCACAACTAATAGACCTTTCAGATTGAATAAGGTGAGGTGATATAATTATAAAAATGCTCTTTGCTCTAAGAGAATGCAGTTACTAAAGTGAGTGACTTGGTTTTTTTCAACTGTTCAGAAAGACACAAAAACAGTGAAAATGATGTATCAGAGGAGCATATTTCCATTTGGCTACATCGAGGACCTTAAGTGCCGGGTGCTGGAGCTGCCTTACCAAGGCTGGGACCTCAGCATGGTCATCCTGCTGCCAGATGACATTGAGGACGAGGCCACAGGTCTGAAGAAGGTAATGGCTCCCACGCTCATGCTTCATGTTTCCTTCTAACAGACTGTGTGTGTGTGTTGTGTGGTAGTAGGTCATCAATGTTTGCTACTATGAAGCCCTAAGATTAACTTTTCAGGGACTTGCAGTGAAAAGTTGTGGAGGGGGACATCTAAGAAACTATCACAGGCCCTCAACTTTCTTAATGCCCGCGACCCTTTAATACAGTTCCTCATGTTGTGGTGATCCCAACCATAAAATTATTTTTGTTACAACTTCATAACTGTAATTTTGGTACTGTTATGAACCATAATGTAAATATCTGATGTGCAGAATGTACTTAGGCGACCCCTGTGAAAGGGTTGTTTGACCCCCAAAGGGGTCACGACTCACAGGTTGAGAACCGCTAATCTATATGAAATTTAACATGTCAGTGGCAACTCAAAGGAATTTTCTTAAATAAACTTTAGAAGAAAGTGCAGTAAAATTAGAATTGTTTTATTGAAACAAATTTATTAAAATTAAAATCCCAAAATATTTATACTAGGTAGGTACAACTTGTATGATTAGATCCCATTAGTACACTGCTCATTCTCATCACCATTCATATAGATTGTAAATTAAATTTTTAACAGCTACGTGGTAGAAAAGACCTGTATGACACACTAGCTTGAAAGTTAAGCCTATTTTCTCATATGAACTTTGTATGATGTTTCTATTTTATTTCAATTAAAGGCGAAGACTTTTCTTGTAAAGCTAGGACTAGGCAAAACTGTGAAGATATGGCTTTTCTTTAGTGTCTCTAGCCTGCTGTGTGGTTTTTCTCTACCCTCTCACTAATCAAACTTGTTATCAGAAAGAGGTCCAATATTAATTATTAGCATGTATAAAATATGTATTAAAATCAGTATGTTCCTTCTTTTAATTGTATTTTCACATTCGTCTCTTCTCTTACTATAAAGAGAAATTCTCCAGCCTCATAAAAGAGATAATCAGCATCAGTAGAACAAGGGGAATGATGGGTCCATTCTAGTCCAATAGTAGTAGTAACATGGTAATGATAATAGCTGACATTCTTGTGGCACTTACTAGTACTGTGTGCCAAGTGCTTTGCATACATTAAATCATTTAATGCTCACAACAATGCTATAAGGTAGGTACTATTATTAACTCTCTCCCAATTTTATTTCATTTTTAAAATTTTTTATAAATTTTATTGATTTTTTACAGAGAGGAAGGAATAGGTTTAGAGTGTTAGAAACATTGATGAGAGAGACACATCAATTAGCTGCCTCTTGCACACCTCCTACTGGGGATGTGCCCGGAACCAAGGTACATACCCTTGACCAGAATCTAATCTGAGACCTTTCAGTCCGCAGGCTGACGCTCTATCCACTGAGCCAAACTGGTTAGAGTTCTCTCCCAATTTTAGATGAGGAACTAGTCCCTTTTCTTTTTTTACCCACAAGCTAAATCTGGTAGAGATTACTTTACCACAGTGAGTTCGCAGATAACCACAGTGATCAGTAGAGTTCAGAATAGAAGAAATAAAAGAAAACTTTAGAATTTTACCTTGCACCAATCAACCAGTTAAAGTAATAACAGCCATCATGACCTATCACAGTAATCCAATGTGTGTGGTAGGGGTTTAGGAAAGCCTGGGTGGATGGATGGGAAGGTGGGTGGGTGGGTGGAGAGGTAGTTGAAGCATCTGATGTCCAAAGTCCCTGTTACTTGGGCCCTTGATGGCCTGGAACACAGCTCTGTTCTGTTATCACCAATTGCTGAAAAGAAATTAAATCCTCTAAATGGAATATATTTTGGCACAAAACATGATGGAAACTAATTAGGAACTGGTAACATGAGTCCATTCATGTAAATAATGTGTATTGCCTTGCTTATGTGAATAGTTCTCACCTCTTCTTTTGCCCATTCTCATTTCAGATCGAAGAACAATTGACCCTGGAAAAACTGCATGAGTGGACCAAACCTGAGAATCTGAGTTCCATTGATGTCAACGTCCACCTGCTCAGGTTCAAGCTGGAAGAGAGCTACAACCTCAACTCTCACCTGGCCAGCCTGGGTATAGAGGATCTCTTTAGTAGCAAGGCTGATCTGTCTGGCATGACAAGATCCAGAGATCTTTTTATATCAAAAATTGTTCACAAGTCTTTTGTGGAAGTTAATGAGAAGGGCACAGTGGCAGCGGCAGCTACAGAATGCCACCTTTCGGGGAGTTGCCTGGTTACGAAAGAGGAAAATTTTGTGGCTGACCATCCATTCATTTTTTTCATTCGACACAATCTCTCAGCTAGCATCCTGTTCTTAGGAAGACTTTCTTCCCCTTAGAGACTGAGGAAATGCAAAGCCATCCTCAAAGCTTTATCACTGGCCCTTTCAATGGTGATAGGTTTCATAGAACTTCTGTAATAAATCTACCACCCCAAAACAAATCTTTAACTTCTTTTGTAAAGTCACCACTGTTGACTGTTTACACCCGCTAACTTTGGCATAGGTATCTATTTTCCTGTCTTTATATTGAAAACTTCAGTGATTGCTTTTGAATACACCAAGCATATATGTAGACTCGACAGTGTAGTAAACTAAGAAACTGCTGTACTCTCTTGTAGCCATGAGGAGAATTATAGTACTGTAATTTACTTCACAGATAGACTTGTAGAAGCTCTAATAGAGAGACATTCATTGTTGAAGGGAGGCTTAAAAGCAGACATTCGATTGAAATATAAGAGAGCAGCCCAATTAAACGTTGGATTATGAAAATAAATTTACCTTGGCCAGTGTTTCTGACCCTTTGTTCTGCAGGATTAGTATTCTATTATAGCCCCTCTGATTCAAAGGATTAAAGAGCTTATTTTCCTGATTTGTAGTTTGTGTGGGATCACAAGGAGTGAAGAAGCGTCTTATCTTAAAGATGCCATGACACCACAAAAAGGGAAGTGTCATAGGGGAGACTGTTAAGCTAGAGGGGGTGCAAAGATCACGCTGTCACCAGCTTCTTCTGTGTTTTCTGATAACGGCTCTTGACTTCCATCATCTAGTCCAGATTGTGAGAGCAGTGGGACGGCTTTATGCAATGCTGGGTGGGGAAGGGCTCTGTGATCATTGTAAACCTTAGTCAAATGCACTCCTTGGAATGGGGTTGAGATGCTGCGTTTTCTTGCTCCCACACAGCTGGTGGGCTGGCTGATAAAATTTCCTGAGATTCTGCCAGCCAGACTGATGTCAGTCCTCTTCTTGTTTCTATCTGATCTCAGAAAAGACAGGACTAATGGGGTCCTCGGACTGACAATACTGACATCCATGATGACAGTCAGTGACTCCATGAAAGAAAAAGGAGATTTTAGGGAATCTGTTGACAAGTTTTCCTTCCTTTTTTCTTAAAATACTTACAGTACTGGCACCTACAATATTGAAGGTTCTCTTAGTCATAGGAAAAACAAGAAAAGCAAGTCACTGCATTCTGTGATGCTTCTCTTTGGGCTCTTATGCTAAAATCTACTCAGTGATTTAGAGTAGATTGTGCTAGTCAGGTAGAAACTGAACTGCAGGGCCCCATGCAACTCTGCTCAAATCCTTCTTTCTATATATGAGAGAAGAGGCTCATGGACTATAAATTATTGAAGGTTCAAACAACTAGTAAATTTCAGAGCAGAAACTAGAATTCAATAAATATTTTATGTGGAGAGCATCTAATTCTCATAATGGTGAACTAGGTAACTCAGACCTTTTAACACAACCAAAAAACCAAACCAAGCAAGCATGAGCCCAAAGGCAAGGGAGCTGCCACCATTATGAAGTACTCAGCAATCCTGGGTAAACTGGTTACTATGGAAACTAGGGCCACGTTTACCCCAGGGGAATTTCCCAATCCAACAGAGGTAAAAGGGCATAAAGCAGGGATTTTGATGATGTTCAAGGCCAGGCAGGCAGAATTTTGGCCTGTCCACTATGGGGGCTCCATTGTGACCCTGGCTTTCATATGGCAACATTAGAAGTATACTCCATGAGTATAACTGAAGTAGCACAGAATGCAGCACTGTTGTAAGTCCTCAGACAGTCCCCCAAATTCCAGTCCCTGAAATTGGGTTACATCTATTCTGGTTTGGTACTATTCAGAGGCCCATGGAAGAAGCAAACAAAAATCATCCCTAGGGGATAATTACTCATAAACCTCAAATATTACATAATAGAAGTCTAATATGCAAATTGTCCGCTTGCATGGTGGTTCAGGACAGAGAGTTCCACAGGGAGATCAGGATTTTCAATGCTCAATATGATGTGTACTTACCACCAGGGAGTGGCATGGAACATTGTGGCCTTCAGCCACATGGTGCTGACAGCAGGTAGCAGTGAAGGGGCTGCTGCCCCAATGGGCTCCAACAGGTGCAAGAGCACGACCATGGCAGGATGGTGGAGCAGGTGAGTGGACAGCACCAGGCCAATTTGGGTGTGACTAGTTGAAGTTAAAGGGGGTTGGGCTGCCACCTGGCTTCCAAGTGCTTAGGGACAAAAGGCAAATAACAATAATTAAAGTATTTCTTCTAATTATTTCCCTTTCAATGTGCACAAATATGTGCACCAGGCCACTAGTTATTTTTATAATCAGCTTTTTAAACACACTATTTAGCACATAGTCCTATCTAATAAAAGAGTAATATGCAAATTGACCATCACAAGATGGCTTCCCCCACGTAGTCAAATATGGCTGCTCCCATGTGGTCAAAGATGGCCAGCAAGGGAGGGCAGTTGGGAGGGACCTAGGCCTACGGGGGAAGACAGTTGGAGGGGACCCAGGGCTGCAGGGGAGGATAGTTGTGGGGGGGGGG
>PVJC01046085.1:0-13444 GCA_004026665.1 Murina feae
GTCCCAGATTGCAAGAGGGCACAGGCCAAGCTGAGGAACATCCCCCCTACCCCGCATGCATAAATTTCATGCACCAGGGCTCTAGTTGAAGTATGAATGTATTTGATTAACAATTAACAGCTGAACACACAGCTGGATGACAGCCCTGCCAGGTTAGAGGCTGACCTGCAGTTATAGGCAAAGTCCACCCTTTCACAGCCTGGTAGACAAGTTATCCGCCAAGTTGCCATGGGGTTGGTGTCCTGCAAAATGTAACCTGTCTTACAAGCGGCTTAGCACTCTAGTTTAGAATCCCACCCCCCCTCACTGAGCACTCCCGTTTCTCAGGTGACCCCAGAGTCAGCCCTTTATTGATCGCTCTTTATTTGTATGTGAATTTTGTCATTAACAGGCACAATCCAAATGGGGCACCTGTTGAAGAAGAAAGGGTTTCCCCTTCCATGTCCTGGCCTCCAGGGACAATGGATTTTCCCTTTGTGCTGAGCCAAGGATTTTTTTAGCTCTACCTACCACACTCGAGGGAGGCTTCCCCCGCCACACCCAGTGAGGACCCCAACTTAGAGTGCAGACACCCTTGGGCACTATTCTTTCTGTCAGTGGAAAAGTGCCTCTCAAATGTCTTTGGAACTTCCTTCCATATCTGGCACGAAATTGGATATAAGGAGCCCTTCTAAGTCAGACACAACACAATTGTTCTCATTTCTACCAAGTCATGGCACCTGACCTTGGAACTGCCATTAACAAAGTTCCTTATGCTCCCAACTCCTCCTGGAGGTTCACCTCCTGGCCTTCTCTTGTCCTGACTCTTCTGCAGGATACACCTCCCGTGCAACCTTCTCAGCAGGGGCCGGCCTGGTCTCCACAAACCCTACTCCTGGGACCGGAAATGGAGTTGAAGTTTCTTTTCCCCACCATCCTCTCCCACCTCCCAACAGAGCTGCTTCAGTCTGGGCCACTCCCCTACCACTTCCTACTCTGAAGTGTGACTGTCCTACTGTCCTTCTGGACACCCTCTGCCACATTCTTGTCACTTGAGCATCAGTGTTAATGGCATCCAGCACCTGGCCACTCTTCCCTGGTGCCCTCATTGCCAAAGATGGTTGCCTCCACTCGGCCTCAGCCCATGCAGCTGTGGTCCACACAGCCTCGCAGATGGTCTGTGGAGCCAGGGAAGACAGTGCGCTCAGAGCAGAACGAACTGGTGAGAAGGATGGGGGGATGTGAGTGACGCAGGGCCTTGCAGGCTGGGGTGCAGGTTTGCCTGCACAGAAGGGAGGTGTTAAGCAAGTAAGTGGTGTGATTGGGTGTGGGCTGTCACAGGGTACCCCTGGTTTCTCTGTGGGAACCGACTGGCTGAGGGCAAAATGGAAGCGTGGAGTGTTCTAAGTGTAGCTCCTGCCCGAGATGAAACCTTTTCGGAGGAAGCTGACTGTGCTGCACGAGCTGGGCTCAGCCTTGGCGTCTCCTCAGGCCACCACTCTCACCGCACGCCACTGCCCAGCAGGTCTGACGCTGTGATCTCCCTTGTCCCCTGGCCATGGTGGTCCCGGTCATGGGCACCTCACGCCTAGGCTACTGCATCCATCGCTCTGCTCCTCCTTTTTTCTACTCCTGATTGATGTGAATTTCAATAATGTAACATGAAGATGTTCACATAACATGGCTTTTTAAGAAGCCCTTGATTATGACATAACCCTGATTCCATGGCATTTAGGGTGAAATTCAGCTTCACAGGTGGCTCGCCCCGCCTCACGTGGTTGGCCTTTGCCTACTGTCTGACCTCCTTTTCCCTTTCGCCCTTTTCCGCAACTCACTGTAGCCACTTGCACCTCAGCTTGGAAAGCAAGTCCAGTTCTGAGAATGGGCTTTTCCCCTTGGATTTTGCATCTTCCTTCCTTCAGCAAGAGCGCCATTTCCAGCAGCTCCCAGCAAGCCACCGCCTCTGTGAAATTTGGGTGATGTTGTTAGACAGGCCAGCCCCATGGCCCCAGCCACATGGTTAGTTTCTATTACGCAGCTCCTTCCACAACTGGTATTTAACCCGATGATGGTGAGGGCTGGGAGGGAAGGGAACACACACATGTTCATTGATTTACTCTCAATCCATTACCATGTCTGACTCTTAGTAGGCACGCTTTACTTTTCAAAAATAAGTGAATTAGCAAGACACAGTTGGAAAGGTGTGCAGGTTTCTGATATTCTATTCCTTCTTTCCAAGTGTCGCACTGCCTGGGGACCCTCAGCACCAATGTAAACCCCTGGCAGGCGTTGGATTTCTCTGAACCAAGGTTTCTCGTAAAAAAATAGGGGCTGCACTGTGGAGAGCAGTGTGGAGTTTCCTCAAAAAATTAGAAATGGAACTTCATTATGACTCAGAGATCCCAATTCTGGGAGTATATTCTAAAAATCCTGAAACACCAAGTTGAAGAATATGTGCGCTCTATGCTCACAGCGGCATTATTACAATAGCTAAGATCTGGAAACAGCCCAAGTGCCCATCAGCAGATGAGTGGATAAAAAGCTGTGGAGCATTACACCATGGAATACTACTCCACCATAAAAAAAAAAAAAAAGGAAACCTTTCCTTCTGAGACAGCATGGATAGACCATAGAGTACTATGCTAAGTGAAATAAGCCAGTCAGAGAAAGACAAGTACCTTATGATCTCACTCATGTGTGGAATCTAATGAACAAAATAAACTAACAAACAAAATAGAAACAGACACAGAAAACAGACTTATAGCTGTTCAAGGAGAGGGGATTGGGTACTTCGTATAAAAGGTAAAAGAGATAAAGCAAAGAAAAAAAAACAAAATCCATGGACACAGATAACAGTATGGTGATTACCAGAGGGAAAGGTAGGGGGAGGGGATAGAAGAGGGTACAGGGGCATAAATGGTGATGGAAGGAGACCTGACTTGGGGTGGTGAACAAAAAATACAATACACAGATGTTGTGTTATAGAATTATACACCTGAAACGGATATAATTTTATTAACCAATATTACCACAATAAATTCAATTTAAAAATAAAATAAAAATAAATAAGTAAAATTGGGGCTGCTTTACACTTCTGCACTGTCTGTCCCCTGGGTCTACCCAACGGGCCTCAGTGTTCAGCGGCCTGCATCGTCCCTCTCTCCAGCAGCTTTGCTCTGAAGCCCGAGCTGCCGGGTCCCTACACCCGGGGTCCCTACATGTGCTCCCTGCTGAGATGCAGCAGGAAGTGTCTGTTTTAGTCTAACACATTCTCTTTCCTTCCTTATCTTTCTTATTTGCTTGTTTTACTTCCTCATTTATCCAAAGACCAATTAAGTGGTTTCCTTTAGATGCCTGCAGATGGGATTCCAAATTCCCCCTAAGTTCCCAGCCCATCTGCCAGTCAGCTGTGTCTCCTCCTTTCTCTTTGGACTTCAGTGTTCTCCCACCAACTCCCCCTCAAAAGCTGCTCCTGCCCAGGACAGACTGCGGCCCACCGGTGCTCACCGCCTCCCTAGTTCACACCACTTAAACCGTATGCGAGGGCAGCAGTTATGATGGAAGTTTCCCAATTCCCACCCATTCTTCTATATTTGGGGATGAATTGTCTGCACCACTAAGTGCCCCGCATTCATGGGTTCCTAGAAATATTCGAAGAAAGGCCTTCACACTATTATTTAAAATGTTAACTCAAAGATTTCAGATGTAAATTCCTTATTGCCCATCATTACCCTCCTCAGTCCCAAAATCATCACCAGAAACTGAACAGGTGCGCACAGGAGCGTCACCCCCGGAGGAGCTGACTGTGGACACCCAGAAGGAAGCACCACTATTCCACTTGTTCTCTCAGTCCACACACTTCACAGGCTGGATGAAGGAGCTAAGGAAGAAAGGAATCTCACAGCATAGCTTAATGCAGCAGGAAAAAATAGCCACTCCAAATACTGTAGTATTTTTAACACAATACTTTTAATTGGATTTCAACACTTGTTGAAATCAACATAGATCAAACCATGGGAAACTTATTTAATGGTATAGCAAAAAAACTGCTTCTGGTCAGAGTACCAAATTGCTTGGCCACATTCGTGGGACCCGCCTGCAAAACAAAGAAATTCCCATAGCCTGTTCTCCTGCTTCTAGGCATAGACATACACATTCGTGTTGGAAAATGGATTGAATGCGCTGTTGTTTTTTGTTTTTTTTACCAGTTCTAAGATAAGGAAGTCTTGATCCTTCGGATGTGTAAACTCACTCAGCTATTATTGGAATGATCATAACCCTAATATGCAACTAGACTGAATGATGGAACAACAGAACAACGGGTCGTTATGACATGCACTAACCACCAGGGGGCGCACATGGAACATGATGGGCATCAGCCCTGGCAGGATGGTAGAGCAGGTGAGTGGGGGCACCAGGCCAAGGTGGGGTGCCGGTTGCTGTCATCAGGGCGAGCCTCTGGTGGTTACTGGAAAGTCTTTGCTCCCATGCCTTGGTCCCGGCTGGTGCTTGCACCTGCCGACGGTGGGGCCTGTGCACACCCACTGCTGGTACCAGAACCACTGCTTACACCCACTGCCAGTGCCCAGTGCCAGCCCCTATTGCTTGGCACCATCAGTGGGTGCAAGTGGCAGCTTCCAACCCCAATCAGGGCTTCTCCCCTCAGGGCTTCACCCCTCAGGGCTTCTCCACCTCCTCCTGCTTCTGAGGGATGATTGGAGCCAACATCTACCTCTTGCACCTGCTGCTGTTGCCATCAGCAGGTGCGAATGAAGGCTCCTGGCCTCGATTGCCCCTGAGGGCTTCTCCACATCCCCCTGCTCCTGAGGGGTGATCAGGGGAGCAGCCGCTGCTCACACCCACTGCTGGCACCGACTCCAATTGTTCCATGCCATCAGTGGGAGAGGCCAGGCAGGGGGCACAGAAGCTGGTTCAAGATCTACCCCTGTGCCCACTGCAGCCTTGCAGCCCACAGTTTCTTTCAAAGTTCACAAATTCATGCACTGGGCCCCTAGTAGCTTAATATTAGCATTAAAAAATGAGCCAGCCAAAGAAATTTTAAGGAACTCTAATTAGTTTTATCAGTTTCATTTTAATGCAAATGTAGAGAAATTGCATAACTGATTTGAGTGTTAATCATTTTTCTAGAAAGGAAGCAAATGCAGCATCTTTGTCTTTTGGCACACTGTCTCCTCATGGAGCAGATACAGTTCAATGGTTGGGATCAGGGACTCTTGAGGAGATAGAAGAGGGCTAGGTAGTTGGGGACTGGACCATGAAGGAAGGAAGTAAAACCGGGAACCAAACCAACAGGTGTGAGTTCTTAAGGCAACACAGCTGGGCAGGAAAAGAAGGGCCTGCATGGGAGCTTTCAAATGTATGGATGTTACAAGACAGGCAGCTTGCAAATAACCAATCACAAGGCAGTGAGGCATGTAACCAATCCCAAGGATGTTGCTAAGGCAGAATTCTTTGGAAGTACTAATCAGGAGCTAGCAAGTTATGTATCTACCTCTACTCAGCAGCACTGGGTTCCTGGCAGGGGATATGCTCCCCGGCCCACGTGGCTTATGGCCACCATGCTGGACTAGTGGACTTCCATTAGCTAGGAGGCTGAACTATAGCCGCTGCAACATGGAAAGGAAGGCTGGACGCCGGCTGCTCCTGGACCCTGGCTGCACCTGTTCCGGGACTGGCTTCTCCCAGTAAACTTTGCTTCTGGTCATTGCTTTTCGTCTGCAGATTCATTCTTCGATTTTGAGAGACAACAATCTCAGATGCGACTGCCACATTTTGGCTTCCCTGGCATAGAGCTCCACCTCTCCGTCAGGCTTCCCATGCCCCGTGGAGGATGCAGGCTGATTTTTAGGGGAAACATCCCTGACCGCCTCTGGCTGAGGACTCGCACAGCGAAGAGAAGGAGGAGGGAGGAGGCCTGTTGCGGTTGAGAACGCAGAAGGCATGCTAGGGATCTGAGAAGGCAGGCGTGGGCTGCTCCGAGCTAAAGGTGAAGAATCGGTGTTCAAAAGCAGCAGAGAAACTAGCAGGTTGGCTGCTCCGAAAGCCAGATGTCCACAACGACCTTGAAAATTTTCCTGTGCTCCTCCTGGGCAGTTTTGGCTCCTATCCCCTCCTCTGTTGAAACCTAAGTGCTGGCTTCCTCCCCTGTAGACTCTACACCTGCCCGTTTACTCACGTGATCTGAGCGGTGAATTCCTTGCACATGGCAGGCACTCAGGAAAGCCTGTTTGGCTTCCACAGCAGGCTCAGTCTCCCCTTTATACGCATTGCTTGTTGATAAAGGAAACCCAGAGGCGGGATCTTTGATGTCTGAGGTCAGGAAATAGGTGGCCGTGTGGAGGTACGGGCAACACTCTGCTCCAAGCTTAGAAAATGGATCAGGGCCAGATCCGAAAAGCTGCCCTCCATCTGGCCTGTGAAACCTCACTGCCAGGCTGCTGCCCTTTCAGCTTCCCTGCCGGTTCCTGCTATTTTTATGACTTGCTCATGAAAATATTGCAGTCACCTCCAAAAATCAAATAATGATATGCATAGCACAGGCACGCCTGAGGGATATGCACCGATCTACGGCGGTTTCCGTGGATGGTGGTTTCCATGGAGAGTTTCAGAACATTAGATGCAAAAATCGTGAGCACAGATGCAACATAGGATATTACTTTGTCTAATCTATTGCCACACTGAAAGCTACACAAGGGATTCATTAAAATGTGAGTCTATTTCAACAGGAAGAGAATCAAATGACCCTGAAAATCCTTGCTTAATCTTTTCTTTTCAGCTTCCATCAACAAATGACAGCTTTCATTATCCTGAAAATTACCAACTGGGATTTGTCACTGACCCACTATTCACATGCATTGCAAGTAGAAATTGTGTCTAGGGGCGGAATAAAATGCAAATCTATAAATAAATGTAGGAACAGATGAATAATAGCATCTATCTAAAATAATCCAATCTGATTGTTTTATGTTTTTTTACTGATTTCAGAGAGGAAGGGAGAGGGAGAGAGAGATAGAAACATCAGTGATGACAATCATTGATTGGCTGCCTCCTGCACGCCTCCTACTGGGTATGTGCTCTTGACTGGAATCGAACCTGGGACCTTTCAGGTTCCTGGCTGTTGCTCTATCCATGGAGCCAAAAGCTGCTAGGACTCTAGTCTGAATTTTTTTAAAAAAATGTTTTTATTGATTTTTTTTGAGAGTGAAGAAGGGAGAAGGATGTAGAGATAGACTCTCCATGAGAATCAGACTTTGATTGGTTGCCTCCTGGGGTGAACCCCACAACCCAGGCATGTGCCCTGACTGGGAATTGAACCCCAGCAGCCTGTGGGTTCATGGGTCGACACTCAACCACTGAGCTATACTGACCGGGCTCTCGTCTGATATCTTTTTAATGTGGTTCTATGAGGTTCTTGCTATAGAGTATTAGCTGCTATAACCTAACTTGATTTATACGTTTTTCACAAATCATAAATTTTCTTTATAATTTCAAAAAAATTCTCCTTATAATCTTACATGAACTGAGAAATTAAAAAAAGAAGATCTAAGACCCAGAAAGTAAAAGTGCCTGGGGACGTTCAGGAACTCAGACTTAGACCGAGGCCTGCACCCTTGGGCGAGAACCTAGACACAGACAATTGGCATCACGGAAGCGCAGGCAGAGACAGTGACTCCCATTACTCCGAGCCATATCTTTTCAGTCTCCTGTCGTCAAACGTTGTTCATTGATATTGTAACGTTTGCAAGTCTTGTTTTTAATTGGTACTTTAAATATTATACAGTTATTTTAAAAAGTGACACTTTTGCCAGGCTAGTGTGGCTCAGTGGTTAAGCATCGACCTATGAACCAGGAAGTCACTGTTTGATTCCCTTTTAGGGCACCTGCCCAGGTTGCAGATTCAATCACCAGTAGGGGGTGCACAGGAGGTAGCTGATCAATGATTCTCTCTCATCATTGGTATTTCTATCTCTCCCCCTCTCCCTTCCTCTCTGAAATATATATATATATATGAAAAGAGTAATATGCAAATTGACCCTCACTCCATTACACCTAAGCCATGCCCACCAGCCAAGGCATGCCCACCAGCCAATCAGAGCAACTGTATGCAAATTAACCCAGCCATGATGGTGACCAGTAGCCATGGAGCTAGAGCAAACAGGAGGCTTCCATTGCACCAGCAATGGAGGAAACTGCTTGCCTAGGCTGGCTGTAGCCTCTGCTCAGGCAACAATGTTTCAATTATAGAAGCCACGGAGCTGAAGCAAACAAGGTGCTTCATTTCACTAGTGATGGAGGAAATTGTCTGCCGAGGCCAGCTGTAGTCTCCACTCAAGGCAACAATGTTTCAATTATAGAAGATAAATAAACCCCAGAAACCCAATTCCAGCCAGCCTCACTGGGAAGTTGGGTCAATGGGAGCTGTGGCCAGCCTGCAAACAGCAATCATCTTCTCACCTAGGCTGGCCAGGCACCCCAGTGGTGGGGACACCCACCTTAAAGGAGCTGTGGCCAGCCTATAAACAACCATCAACCCCTCACCCAGGCTGGCCAGGCACCCCAGTGGGAACCCCACCCTGATCTGGGACACCCTTCAGAGTAAATCAGCTGGCCTCCACCCATGCACCAGGCCTCTATACTATATAATCCTATATAATAGAAGGATAATATGCAAATTGACCCTAACAGCAGAACCACTGGGAATGACTGGTCACTATGACACACACTGACCACCAGGGGACAGACACTCAATGCAGGAGCTGCCCCTGGTGGTCAGAGCGCTCCCACAGGGGGAGCTCTGCTCAGCCACAAGCCAGGCCGCCAGCTGCCAGCACAGCAGTGGTGGCGGGAGCCTCTCTTGCCTCGTCAGCAGCGCTAAGGATATACAACTACAGTTTAGGCCTGCTCCCCGCTGGCAAGTGGACATCCCCTGAGGGCTCCTGGGCTGCCAGAGGGATGTCTGACTGTCATCTTAGGCCCAATCGCCTGGGGAGTGGGTCTAAACCAGCAGGTGGACATCCCTTGAGAGGTACCAGACTGCAAGAGGGCACAGGCCAGGCAGAGGGACCCCTCCCCCACCAAGTGCACAAATTTTTGTGCACCAGGCCTCTAATATATATATATTTAAAGTGAAGCTTTTTAGATGAGGTATTGGTTCTCCCTGCTGCCTCCTCTGCTCTTTGTGGGCTCAGGCAGGCCCAGCTCCAGGGGTCAGGGGGGTTTTGGATGCACTTTCAGGATGGTCTGTTCACAGGTGAGATTGGTGCAGGCCTTTGTCTGGGAGCTCATTTATGACTCACAGCTAAGAGCTCAGTTCCTTTCAAGCGGCTGCGTGGATTTCCTCAGGACATGGTTGTCGTGGTCCAAAAGCACGTGTTGGGGATAGAAAATTGAAGCTGTTCATCTCTTAAGGCCTCAGCCTGGAAACTGTCGGAATGTCATTTTTGCTATATTCTGTTGGTCAAAATAGTCATAGAATCCAATCAGTTTAAAGGGACAGGAGTTAGACTCTGCCTTTCAAAGAGCGAAGCAGCGAAGAATTTGCAAACATCCTTAATGTAACATAGTACCGTTACCTACAGATTTCCTTTCAGACAAGCCCAAACCATGTGACACTTTTAGATGTAAATCCTGTCACACAGATTATTTCATTTAAATGCATTAGAGTCTCACATGAATCCAATCAAACAGCCATTATTTGTTTTCTATAGTTAACAAAGGACAAAATATTGTTGGGTACTAGTAGGTAATTGGGCTGCCTGTAAAGCTGCTACAGGGCAGTCCATTAAATTATTCCTATCCATCGGCTTTGCAGCTAGCAAAATCACTTATGTTGTCTTTTGTTTTATTTTCTTTATCTTATTTGCACTTATAAAACACACACAACTCTTTAAAGACATTTTAGTGAGTTTTCTGGAAAGACTGGAAAATAAATGCATGTATTAATCTTGCAATGTTCAACTAAACATTTATTCTGTGTTGATAGGCCCATGGCTTATCTTTGTGGTTTGTAAAGAATCTGATTCTTGATTCTGCAGTGCTGGGAGAACTCCCGAAAATATAATCCAGGGAAGCTCACCACTAAGAGTGTGAGATTACCACCCTTCTCACCCCAGTACAAGACTAGAGGCTTACTGTCTGTAGGGGCTAAAACACAGGTCTTAAGGCCAGGACCCAGCTGGAACATGAGTCCAGAGAACTAGAACAATTAAGTGAAAAATTACATGTCAAATTGTGAGGTATCCAGCCCTTTTCCACCAAATCAAAGCTCTGTGAGCACTGGCATCAGATGGGTGAGCAGGAGGCTAGAAGACCTTTGTCTGCAGTACTGACCAGTCTAAGAGAAAAGATCTGCTTATATTGACAATAGGGACTGATTCAAACTAATCTACACCCTGGGACCTAGAGAAGCCCGTAGCTGGGCAGCATCCCTCACAGGACGTTCAGAGATGCCTCATTTGAAAGATGAAGGAGAAAACAAACCAACAGAAAAAAGCAACTTGGAAAGAACCCAAAACTATCTCCCCACAAAGGAACTAAAAATGCACAGTTAATCATCTTAATTAAAAAATAATATTGCAAATAAGAAACAAAGTAAGTCCTACAAGCTCTGAAAATAACATTTGTAGATAAAACTAGCTTTAGAAAACAAATAATATATAAGAAATTAAAACCTCCAGAGAGGTTTTGGAAGACAGGGTTGAGTGCATCTCCCAAGACAAAAATAAAATTAGAAAAATTAGACAGCCAGTTCGGAATCAGAAGAGCACCACATAGCTGTCTTCAACATGCTAGAGGCAAAGGGAAAATTAAAGCTTCAGGAGGAGAAAGTTTCTATGCAAAGTCTCAGCAAGTATAATGGCATTGAACAGCTCAACAAAAGCACTTGAAACTAGAAGATAACGAAGCAGGGGAAATACTTTCTAATGTAAAATTCCATACCCATTCAAATAGAAGAGTGAGCATATAATTACAGAATTCGTGTTATCAACTGAAAGTTTGTGTCTCCTTGAAATCTGTATTTTAAATTATACTCCCCTGTGTGGCAGTGGTGGGAGGAGGGGCCTTTGGGCCATAAGGTAGAGCTCTCATGAATGGCATTGGTGGTCTCATAAAAGAGACCCCACAGGATCCGACTGCCCCTCGACCTGTGAGGTCACTGTCAGCTGTGAATCAGGAAGCAAGTTTTCACCAGACACTGACTCTGCCTGTCCCTTCACCTTGGAGTTTAAGCCGCCAGACTGTGAAATAGGTATGTGTTGTTACTTAGCCCCAGTATCCTATCTAATAAAAGAGGAATATGCAAATTGACCATCACTCCAAAACACAAGATGGCCAACCCCATGTGGACACAAGATGACTAGCAGGGGAGGGCAGTTGGGGGCAACCAGGCCTGCAGGGGAGGGTAGTTGGGAGGGAACAGGCCTAAAAGAGAGGGCAGTTAGAGGGTACCAGGCCAGCAGGAGAGGGTAGGTGGGGTCAACCAGGCCAGCAGGGGAGGACAGTTAGGGGTGACCAGGCCAGCAAAGGAGGGCAGTTAGGTGCAATCAGGCCAGCAGGGGAACAGTTAGGCATCGATCAGGCTGACAGAGGAGTGGTTAAGGTGTGATCAGGCTGGCAGGCAGAAGCAGTTAGGGGCAATCAGGCAGGGAGGCAGGCAAGCGATTGGGAGCCAGCAGTCCTGGATGTGAGGGATGTCCAACTGCCGGCTTAGACTTGATCCCAGTGGGACTGGGACTGCCTAAAAGGGCAGTTGGACATCCCTCAAGGGGTCCCAGATTGGAGAGGGTGCAGGCTAGGCTGAGGGACACACACACCCCTCCCCCATGCACAAATTTCAAGCACTGGGCCTCTAGTTCTGTTATAATATCCCAGATAGATTTAGACAACCTCAGTAATTTACCCTCTTACACACTTTAAATTTATTAAAGATGGGGTTCTCCAAAATCATGCAGTAAATTGATATGAATATTGTTGAGTGCTAACTGTGCAATTTTCCAACCAATTTACATCCATTGCATATCTATTATGTAATTAATTCTTCCAAAAGCCCAGGAAATGTGTATAGTCATGAATCTCCTGTTACATCTGATGATACCGAGGCCCGGAGAAGGTGAGTAAAATAAGTACAATCAAGACATTTTTCTCCACTCTTCTCTCTTAAAACACATGAAAAAATTATTTTTTTTTAAAATAATAACAGGCACGAAAACCTAAACTCATATATTTAAAGAAAACAAGGAATAGGTCACAAAAAAATCATAAATCATTCTTCCCTTGATCTGTGATGTCCAGGGTGATGCAGAGAGATTACTAAGAGCTGTCACACATGCCCTTGGACCTCAAGGAGGACACACATTCCCCTCAGTGTTTTACAATCCTCAAGGCCATGCTCGATGACTCTGGATTTCAACATCAAACCCAGGGCCGGGCCAGGCCAGGGGCAGGCCTGTGGTGTGCTCTGAGTGTAATGCTCCTGGCATTCTGTTCTTGGTGGCCCCACAATGAGCAGCTTTATCTCTGTCACCTCCTCTGTTGGTCTCTAAATACTGAAGGTCCTTGATGCTCAATCTTAAACCTCCCTCTGCTTTTCCTAAATTCTCTTCTCGTGGGTCCTTGCTCCAGTGGCTTCTCACCCTGCAGAGGGTGACATTTCTTCAGCCTGTCTTCTCCTCAGAGCTCTAGTGTTGTATGCCTAATGGTCTACCTACCATCACTGACATGGACTTAATGTTTCTACCCACACCCCAAAAACTTATATATGGAAGAGTTAATCCAGCGTTGCTGTTTAGATGTGGAGCCTGTAAGGAAGTAATTAAAGCTGAAGGAGGTCATAGGAGTGAGGTTCTGATCTAATGGGGTTAGTGTCCTTATAAGAAGAGACATCAGAGCTCAGCCAACACTCAGTGGTTGAACATCAACCTATGAGCCAGGACATCACAGTTCAATTCCCCATGCCTGGGTTGCTGGCTAGATCCCCAGTGTGTGTGTGGGGGAGGTGCAATAGACAGCCAATCAATGATTTTCTCTCATCATTGATGTTTCTATCACTCTCTCCATCTCCCTTCCTCTCTGAAATCAAGAGAAAGAGAGAGAGAGAGAGAGAGAGATATCAGAGCTCACACTCTCTTTCTGTGCATGTACACTGGAGAGAGGGCACATGAGCACATGGCCAGGAAGAGAACTCTCCCCAGAAACTGACTACGCTGGCAGTCGACCTCCAGAACAGTGAGAAAATACATGTGTTGGTGGGAGAAACAAGATGGCGGCATAGGGTAGACACCGTATATGCAGCTGTGAACAACTATTTCAGAAAAACCACGAAAAGAACACACGGACACCACTCGCACCCACAGGACGGCTGGCTGAGTGAAAATCCTACAACCAGAGAAGAGTCTGAGACTCAGAGCAGCAGCAGAAGCAAAGTACAGAGGTACGGAGGCGCGCG
>PVJC01046086.1:0-13413 GCA_004026665.1 Murina feae
GGACCCTCGGCAGGGAAGGGCGCGGCCCTGCTGTGCACCGCCTCCACGTGGCTTTTGTGCATAAGTCAGAATCTCAGCCACTGCTGCACGGCATCCTCCTGAAACACCTCCTGGTCACTACGGAGCGGGCACCAAACGCCTCTCTACCATCTCGGGAAACCTTTTCCCGCAGCCACTATTTTTAAAAAATATATTTTTATTGATCTTAGCGAGGGAGAGGGAGAGAGATGGAAACATCTATGATGAGAGAGAATCATTGATCAGCTGCCTCCTGCATGCTCCACACTGGGGATTGAGCCTGCAAATGGGGCCTGTGCCCTGACATGGAATGGAACCATGACCTCCCGGTTCATAGGTTGATGCTCAACCACTGAGCCACACTGGCCGGGCTCAGCTATTTTTAAGTCCACTGGGGTACAGTGTCTCTGCATAAGGGGCACTTTGGAGACCCAGGCCACCGGGTGGGCTCTGGGAGTCTGTGAAAGGAGGGTTTTATTGTATTTTCTCACTTTGCAAACAAAACAACGTTGGGCCCCATGTCTCGGCCTTCGAGGTCCGCCCGATGGGAGGGAAATTAATTATCCCTTTTGTCACCGCAAACAGAGGACTCGAGGAGCTGAAAGGCCCCAAGACACTGCTGCATCCAACACCTAGAGGGACAGAGGAGGAGCCGGGGCAGAGAGGGGAGTGTGTGCCCACCTGGTCGCGAGGGACCGAGGGGAGGGCGGTGGCTCACAGTTCTGTGCGCAACCTAAGGGCACGGCTTTCCAGCGCCTTTATCCACTCAGCTTATGCATCTTGATAAAGTACACATGACCGTGCCTACCTGCATCATTTAATAACACAACTAGAGAGAGCACCGGCCGAGGTTCCCCCCCAGGCCACCCTTGCCACACGCAGTGTGACAGCTGAGGCAAGATGTCATTAAGGACCTAGGAGGGGAGATCATTCTGGAAGGTCCGATGGGCCCTAAATGCCATCACCGGTGCCCTGATAAGAAGAAGGCTGAGAGGGGTTTGATACCCCTGTTTTGCTGGGCAGGTGCAAAACAGGTGTCATACAGAAGTCGGCTGGAGTTTCCTCATAAGCAAGATTATACTGTACATATTGCTCTGCAGATTGCTTTTTCTCCCTCCCTTAACTCCGTCTCAGAAGTCTCCCATGTCAGTACATACAAATGCGCTGCTTTCCTGTTCAGGGCTGCGTAGTATTCGATGGCAGCAGTAAGCAGCCCTGATCCGACCCTTCCCCTGTGATGAATGTTTAGCTCACCTTCCAGTTTTGTGCTGCTAAGAGTGATGTTTCCGTGAGCACCGTACACACGCCATTTGCAAGCAGGCCTGCGGACTTCTCTCAGACCGATGCCCGGGAGGAAGATGGCTGGGTGGCAGATACGTGCATTTTAAATCTTCATAGACGCTGCCCTGCTGCTCTCAAAAGGGGAGGAACCAATCTGCATTCCCACCAGGGCTGCAGGAGGCTTCTCTGGGCAGGCAGATAACTTTGCTGACGATTTTGTAGGAAGGATTTATTCACTAAAAGGTTATATTTCAATTCCAGCAAAAGATCTTATAAAAACAAAGCGTTCAACATATTATGCAATCATTTCAATTCAACTGTAGAAAGAACTAGAAACAGTGAGAAAAGGGGGAAAGCAACAGCAGGGCCCACCTGGATAATCCAGATGATCTCATCCTGAGACGCTTCAGTTTATTACGCCTGCAAAGATCCTTTTAAAACAATCAAACAAACAAACAACATATATATATATATATATTTTATTGATTTCAGAGAGCAACAGAGAGGGAGTGAGAGAGAGAAACATTAATGATGATAGAGAATCATTGATTGGTTGCCTCCTACACGCCCCCTCCTGGGGATCGAGCCCACAACCCGGGCCTTTGCCCTGACTGGTACTCGAACTGTGACCTCCTGGTTCATAGGTCAGCACTCAACCACTGAGCCACACAGGCCGGGCAAGACCCATTTTGCAAATGAGGTCACAACTCCAGGTACCAGGGCTCAGGACGTAAGCATTGTTTTGGGGAGCCACCGTTTAAGCCATGAGGGACCTGTCATGTCACTGCCTTCCACACTGGGGCCATCATCTGTGCCCCTCCCACCCCATGTCCCCGAGCAGGTGACACAGCCTCTCCCAGCCAGAGAGCGCTAGGGCCCTCGGCTCTGAACGCCTAGGACACCATGGCCTCTGGCCACAGAACGAGACCCTGTGTGGCGGCAGCGCAGTCTCCCCAGGATCCTCAGAGCTGGTCTTAACTCGCCTCCTTCGAGGGCCTTTTCTGCACTTGCTTCTCCGCCCAGCCTTCACCTCGAGCATCCTGCCCAAGGCTTGGGCTCAAGGGGAGCCGGTCTGCAGTCTCCCAGCCATGCAGGAAGGACACAACCGAGATCCCGAGGCCACGCATTAGGCCCAGGCCCGCAAGACGATGAAAGGCAGGCCGCCCACCTGGCTGGCATTGCAGAGCCGCTGGCTCCTGGTTGGCATCCCCCAGACCTGGGCGAGTCTCCAAGCTCGATGGGGAGATAGGATTTTTGGAAACGGTCAGGAGCCACGGGGAACCAGACTGGCTCCTGAGATGAATGACAACAAAGCTGGAGAGAACATTTGGAGGCAAGAGGATGGGTGGCGATGGCGCCGACGGTGGGGTGGGGAGCGATGCCGGATGCCGCATGGAACACAATTCCGAATGCGGCATCCGGGGCGGTGAGCTTCCCAGGTCACCGCTTCAAAGGGACCGGCCGGCAGGCTCCAGAATCCTCAGCTTTTTGCTCTAGAAGGAAGAGAGACACTCGTTTTATTCTTCCTGAGGCCCCCAGCGTAAGGGGGAGCAGTTTGTGGGGGCCGTCTGCACGCGTGTCTCCCAGCTCCTCCTCCTGCCCGCTGTGTGGTGTGGAGTTGACGTCCTGGGTGGGCGATCTGGCCGCAGCCTGGGCCCTGATGCCGGCTCTGGCTTCTGTTCAGGAGCCAGGACAATCGGAAACAGCACTGGGGTCAAGGGGACTCGGCGCCCTGCAAACACGAAGGCACGAAGCCACCCTTCTTGGAACATCACCCGCGTTTCATAAACAAACAGAGGTTTCGGAGGCAAAACCCCGGCATTAACATCCGTCCCGGGAAAGGACAGTCCTGCTGGCCGGCTGGCTTGTGCTGGGAGGAAAGCTGGGCATAGCTGCCTCCTCTCTCTCACTCGGCTGCCGCTGTGTGAAATGCTGCGAGTAAGCCAGCAGTGATGCTGAGAGCCGCTGCATCGCCCGAACGGGAACCGGAAGGCTGAGAGTCACAGCCAGGCCCGGCCGGGGTGGCTCAGGGGTGAGCGTCGACCTAGGAGCCAGGAGGTCACTGTTCCATGGTTCCCCGTCAGGGCACAGGCCTGGCTGCGGGCTCGATCCTCAGTGCGGGGCGTGCAGGAGGCAGCCAATCGATGATTCTCTCCCATCATTAATGTTTCTCTCTCCCTCGCCCTTCCTCTCTGAAATCAATAGAAAATATATATTTTTTAAAAATCAAAATAAAATTACTGTGTGGTAAGTAGAGGCTTGCACTGCGGGAGGCATGTGAGTTTTTCTGGGGGAGGTTGATCATCTACATCATTTGAAAAAATGTTTTTGTTGATTTTTTTTTTGAGAGAGAGAAAGAGAAAGAGAGAGAGAGAGAGAGAGAGAGAGAGAGAGAGAGAGAGAGGAGAGAGAGAGAGAAAGGGAGAGGGAGAGAAACATGGATCCGTGCCTCTTGCATACCCCCCGCCGGGGATTGAGCCCCCAAACCGGGCATGTGCCCTGACTGGGAACTGAGCCAGCGATCTCTGGGTGCATGGGAGGGTGCTCAACCACTGCGCCACGGTGGCTGGGGCGTCTACGTCATTTTTAATGGACATTCCTGTTAGACAGACAGCTCCACTGCTAGGAAATTCTTTTAATCCCCAAACAGATGCTCTGGTGCTGATCAGGGAAGTGTGCAAAGATGACTAGTCCAAGGGTGTCCGCGACAGTCCCACTTCGAAGTGGAAAACTCGTTCACAGAACAAGCCCTTGTCTTTCCAGAGAAGCCCGCTCCGCAAGGCAGCCTGCCCTGCTCCAGTGGAGACCGGGTCAGCTCACGTGTGTCCATCACAAACACAGCTGGGTTCTGGGGTCAGACAACGCTGGAGGCCAGTGGGTGACCTTGAGCAGGTCACAGCCCCTCGGGCGCTCACTTTGGGGCTAAGGATGTGGAGGTAGGAGAGATAGCCATCCCCCCCACCCCCCACTGCTGCAAAACTGTGGGTGCAAGAGGACCATCTATTTTAACCCATCCCTGGGGGAGCGGGGGTCTGGGAGAGGGGAGGCACTCCTCATAGCTGTTATTTTAAAGACTTGTTTTGAGGGTGGGGCTGCTTGTCCGGGCAGGTAAGCCCTGGGGCTCCCCACCCCTGCAGCCCTGCCTGAATGGGGGTGCAGGAGCGCAGGCCTGGGGGCTTGGGTCATGTCCGCTCCTCTGGCATTTAGCAGAGAGGAGGAGTGATTGCCCTGGCAGTGTCCTGGCTGGGTTCCAGCGGGGTGATTACATTCTGCCTACTTAACATTCCCCGCTTTGGTCTCCATGGAACAAGCAATTCTTCAACCCTCTCCTGTAAGGGGGGTGGGCGCAGTGGGGGGATCAGAAGAGAGAAGCCAGCCCAGCCTTCTGCAGCACCGAGCACACAGGCTGTTCTGCGCGCCCTGACGTGGGCTCCGTTGACACGGCTGTGGAGGGTCCCCCTTGGAATAACCCTGGGAAACACGCTCCACTCCCCGGAAGGAACATTCTGTTTCGGGAGCGGAGGCGGCAGGAGCGGGACTGTGTGCCTGGACGTGGGGACACTTACGTGAAGGGAGCCTTCTAGGGGAGACAGCTGAGTGCCTACTGGGCCGGCCTGCGGCCTGGAGCTCAGGCCTCTACCCTTTGCACCCCTCCCCACACCCCCCCCCCCGGCCCAGCCCTCCCCGGCGGCCCCTGCCTGTTGCATGCTCCAGATCGCATCATTACAGAACATGACATGGTTTCCTCTCACTCGGATGCTGTTGGGAATGATGTATGGATAACAGCTTGAGGATTCAAATTGCACCACAGATCCGCATGACCCGGGAGAAGGGAAACTGTTCTGACTATTACACCAAACAAACCGGCTGGTGTCAGCGGGACGCGGGGCGTGCCCTCGTCCTGAGTGGCCTGACTGACCCAAGGGCCCCGGGACTTCACGGCACTCACACCAAGCAGCTTTTTGACATGCACACGCATACACACATGCACACACACGTGCACACATGCACACATTCACACATGCACACATTCACACATGCACCCACACACCGCACATGGCTCAGGAAGAGGGTGAACCTGGATTTCAGAAAATCGCTCCCCTCGGAGCTCTGGGCACTTGAAGGGACCTCTTCAGAAGATCCCTTCCAGTCTCCGGGGGCCTCAGAGAATCGCAATTAACCCCCGGGTGACGGGAGGGCTGGCGGGCGCGTGTGAAACACGGGGAACTGCTTGCGGGGATGGAAAGCCTCCTCAGTCTGTGTGTGTATTTACAGTGGGGGGTGCAGAGCTGAGCGCAGGCCCACGCTCCCTGCAGGGGGCAATGCACATCCCAGGGCGACATGTGACCCCATCACCCCCTCCCCGCCCCACACACACATTGCAGCGCACAGGGCCACCTGCGCAGCCTGTGCCAGCCTTCACCAACAGGCAGAGCCGCAGACAGGGTTATCTGATGGTGGGGTGGCCCCTTTCACACTGGTGTCTCGGGGAGATTGGAATGACGCCGATCAAACCGTACCTGTTCCTCCTCCTCGTCAGCCACCCTGCGGTGGACACGCAGTCCCGGTTGCGTAGTGTCTGTTTTCGTTCTGCTGCTGTTGATGGAAGCGAAAGGAGGTCTTTCTGATTGGAAACCTGGAGGATTGTGCCTGGAACCTGGCTCCTCAGGGGTCAAGGGCTCTCCCTACCTGCTGGGGGGGGGGGCGGGGCGGGCTCCCTAATTGCCAGCGTGTGTATGAGTGAACCCACCCGGCCCCTGATACTGCAGCTCTAGCTGCCTTGAAAGACCGACCCTCCCCTGAACAACCAACTACTTAGGGCGTCTCCTGGGCCAGGCTGAGATGGGGCATTCCCGACCTGCGCCCGTCCCCGTGGTCCGGGAGGGGTGTTTAGATGCTGGGAGAAGAGAGGGTTAGGTCTGAGCCCTGGATCTGTGCAGAGGGTTCCTCCAGGCTCCTCGCCTCCTGGGGCCTGCAGGTCTGCACTGCGGGATGCTCTCTGCACACAGCCCCCGCCCGCGTTCCTCTCTCGTCCCTGGATTCACACATGTTCACCCTGGTGAGTGCAGCCTCATATGGCCATCACCCACGAGCTGAGAGAGAGAGAGAGAGAGAGAGAGAGAGAGAGAGAGAGAGAAGGGAGAGTAAGGGGCTGCTTTCCATTTCCCCTAAACGGCCAGTGTATTTTGCAATCATCCTATTTTCTTGCTTTCAACCAGTGTTTTTCCCTTTAATGAATGTTTATTCAAAAACATCACTACAAAAGCTGGGTAAAACAGTAGCACATGCTGGTGGCTAAGGCTCCGAAGAAAGGAGGAGTGAAATGAAGCAGAGGTTTCCATCCATCCGCAGCGGCCCAGCACAGCCACCCTCGCAACCCTTTCGGAACGAAGTGGCTTCCCGGGCCTCAGCCACCACGTGCCAGCCGCCGCCTTGCCCGCGGGTTTATTTCCTGGCAGAGCAGCCGACGGCTGGGTGGGCAGCGCACGTGGCTCTGTGACACCCTCTTTGGTCGGCTCGTGGGGAAGAACTCGCTGCTGGGAAAACAAGCTCAAGGTTTTTCAAGAAGCCAGTGGGTGGCCTGGATTCCAAGCCCCAGCAGCAGTGAGTGGCAGACTGGGGGAAGGGGTGGGAAAGGGGGCAGGGGGGGTGCGGGGGGAGGGGGCACAAACAAGTGGCTTCCATGGGATTCTTCTCCCCTGTCTAGGGCTTCCGCTCACGGGCAATACTGACTGGAAAACAAGGCCCGCGCTGCCAGGCTTTCCCTGCACACAGCACAGTCCGCCCCTCCCCCTCGGCAGCTGTTTTGTTCTTCCACTATATTATCACTTTTTAAACCGATGGGGAAGGAAAGAATACATTCATCTTCCCGGCCGGCCGACGAAGCTGCAGGAGGAAGCAGGTCTGCTGCTGGGGAAAAACATGGCATAAGCGTTGTTTTTCAAAACACTCCCGGCCCTGCCTGCCTCCTTTTAATGCTGTTCCTCTCCCTTCTTAGAAAAGGGGTTAAAATTAGTAGGCACATTTCATATTAGCGTATTTCATGCAATAAAGCATAAATTATTTAAAATAACACGACCTTTTATCTTGCACCTTTTGAAGGAAGCAAATTAAAAATGTAAATTGGGAGCTAATTAATATGCAAATGTATTCATTCGCAGTTAACAATTAGCAATTAAACCTGCAGTGTCTACAAAGAGCACGGACAAAATTAGTAACTTAATTTATCATTAAAAAATGAAAACGTACACAAAATTTTAATTGACTTTCAAAATATTTCCCCGGTTTCTTTGCTTTCATTTTTTAACACCACACACACACACACAAAAAAAAAATTTTGTTTTTTTGATATTTTGCCTTAGGTCTACAGATGAAGCTGGGTACAGGCAGCATGGGGGGAGTTCATTAAATAAGGATCGGAGGGAAGCATGTGAGGAAAAGTTTGCCTTTTATATGAGGTATTAAAAGATGACATTTAAGAGTGTTGACTTGTGTTGCATAGTGGAGTTCAAGAGAGAAATAAATACGTACATTCTCCAGCGTCTGGGAATAGAGAGATGGCAGACATTTCTGCCGAGAAAGAGGGGGTGCGCTCTGCCTGTGTGCACAGACCTGGGACCGGCTGTGTGTGTCTGTGTGTCTGTGTGTCTGTGTGTGTGTATACGTGCACCCCGCGCCTCCTACAAGACACACAACAAACGCACAGGGTTCTTTCTTCAGAGGCCTCGGGTTCCGTGTTAAGAATTCCAGTACGAAACAGTTGCACAGACAGCTCGAGATGTAAATAAGATACTTGGGGTTGCGCAAGGTGCCCATTCACATGCCATGTTCCCTCCTGGCCGCAGCCCAGACACACGCCTTTCTCACTCCCGCATTTCCCAGGAGGATTTAAAGAGCAAACCTTCTCCCCGCCGCTGCCTGCAGGAGTGGGCTTGTATTTTCACACGGCCTTCCTCCCGCCAGGCCAGGCCAGGGAGAAAGCCAGCAAACATGGGATCTGTTCCCTGCCACCTTACCCGGCGATGCAAACATCACCTGCGGGGCTGCTCCGCGGAGAGCAGGGAGCTTGCTGTGTTTCATTCGCAAGCGTTTTCCTTGGCTGCGGCCCTTCCACACCGTCTCCCTCAGCTTCGTTTGCGTTTGGGACGGAGCTGTGTCCTGCTGTCGGCTCCTTCTGAGGAGGGCTGGACAGAGTGCTCCCTTGCTGGACCGGCATGGCGCCCTCAGCAGGACATCGCCATGGGCCGCTGCTGCACAGGACGAGCAGTTTGGCCTGGGGTGGGGGTCTGGCTGCCTGTCTCACCAGGCCCCGCAGGGCGGGCACCATTCAGCCTGAATTTCCTACCCACTCTCCGTGCTCCATCAAGTGCCAAATGGTACCCGGGTGAGAACATCCAAGGCCACAAGGTCAAGGCCAAGGACGTTACGTTCATTTCATTTGGTTTCCCAAAAAGGGATTCTGCCTTCCCGGCATTGTTCCTGATGAAATTGTTACGATTCTTACGCATTGACTTAGCTATTTGCACAGAACTAGAGAGAGAAAAATGTGTTGGGGCACAAGAAAACATTCCATGCCTCCCCACCCCCCTCTCGCCTGAATTCATACTTCTCTGGGTCCCTCTGACACCTCCCCAGTATGTGCAAGGCTCCAGGACTTTCCGGCAATAAGGATGGCCATTCAGAAACAAACAGGAAAGCTTGGTTTTGATGGGAAATTAGACAACGCAGTCAACACAGCTCTTGACTTTGGCAACTCTGTGGTTCAGACCTGGTCGTTTCTGTTTGCCAGGAAGGTATTTTAAACCAGGTGCTCGTCCCCCATGAAGCGGCTGCAGTGCCCAGGCCGGGAACTGGAGGCCGGGAGCCTTAAAAGGAAGGCACGTAGGGACCAGCTTAGAAAAACCGACGCTTTCTCTTTTTATAGGAAACATGCACCACTCTGTTCCGCATGGAGAAAAAAAATCTCAACTTCCTCAGGGTCAGTTTTCAGGAACGACGTAGGTTTTGAGGATCTCGGAAACCCTTTTGTTCCGTCTGAGCTCTCTGCGGGACGCTGAAGGGAACACACACGTTGCACCACAGGGACTGGCACCCAGCTATAAAAAACCTGCGTCAGCCCACCGTCTACTTCACCTGCCAAAAAGACCCAAGACAGCCGTCCGTACTGTGTGTGCGCGCGCGTGCGTGTGCGTGTGTGTATGTGCGCGTGTGTGTGCGTGCGCGGGGCTGAGATATTAAGAAGCTAACAACAAGCTGAGAATTAAGTTACCACAATTAGGAATTAGAAGCAGGTGGCATAATAATGGCGCTTTTTTTCATTTCATTTATTAGCAAAAAGAGAGAGAGGAGCTTCATTTATTTCCATCAGCGCCTCCGTAAAAGCATAGCAATTTGCAGCACAAAAAATCATTTCAAGCACCTCAGCCTCCAAACCTCGGCTTCTTTTTCTCCCCCCCCCCCCTCTTTTCTTTTTCTCTTTAAAAGCCTTTGAAAGCCCGCATCCAAAAGCGTGTGCATGTGTGCCTTATGTGGAGCGGTGAAGGCTGATGGGATCGGACTGTTTCTCCCCCCCTAAGCAGTTTTGGGGTGCAGTTTGGAGGGGCGGGGGCTCTGGCTTCTGCGGCATCCCCAGCCCCGTCCTTTCCGCCTGCCTTTCCTTCAGTTGCTCATGGGCTTGTCTCGGCCTCGCAAATATCCACTTCGGATGCATCCTCTCCCCCAAATAAACCAAGTGTGCTACAGCCTTTTGCATGGAATCAGGCGTCCAGGCCAGCGGCGCCCCCGCGGTACCCCTGTCCCCTCCCCGCTGCGGGCCGGGGCCCAGCACCCTGCAGGCCGGCGCCCAGCACCCTGCAGGCCGGCGCCCAGCACCCTGCAGGCGGTCGCTGTGTCAGTTTCTCCCGGATGCTCCTCGCGGGCCCGGCGCAGCGGCCCTTGTGCGCCCTCTAGCGCCGGCATCTGGGATCGCCACGACATCGGGGACCGCCGCCGCCAGCTTCTCCAGCCGCGAGAGGACGCGGGGGCCCGAGGGGGTGCCCAGGCGCGCGCGGTTGCCCCAGTCCCCTCCGAACGGGGGACGCTGAGTGGCCGACTCTGTTGCAAACTTTGGGGAGCCCCTCCCCTGTCTGGGGCCGCTCGCTCGCGTCGTCCAGCTCCTGACATTGCCTGGGAGCAGGGCGCGCAGGCCCGCCGCCTGGGTCAGTGCGCTCGCTCCGGTGCGCCCAGCTCTGCGCTCCCCTCCCCTCCCAGTCCCCTCCCAGCCCTAATCGCTCTCCTTACCCTCCGTCTCCTGGGACGCGGGGTCGCTGCACTCCAATCCCCGTCTGCACCTCCTGTTTTATGCCCTTTCCTCCTCTCCACTTACTACAGAGCCGCGAAACCTCAGGTGCGAATTCTGGTCTCTCCTGATGTCTGTCTTGCCCCCGACGCTCCCCCCACAGTTTCTCTTTCCTGCTTCCTTTCTCCTTGCTCTGCACATGGGCCTCGCCGCCGTGTCTGCACTCTGTCCCCATTTCTGTTCCGCAGCCTCCATTTCCTTTGCCCTGTTCTCTTCTTCCTGTCCCCCACCCCGTCCTGCCCCCCGGGAATTTCTCAGTAAATCAGGGGTCTCCAGTTTAACGTCTTAGAGGCAAGCCCTCCGCCCTGGAATTAGCTGTCCAGACCCAGGCGGTGAGCTGCTGGTCCCCCGGGTCACGGCCTCTGAGGCCAGGCTGTGTGCTTTGTTTTCTGTTTTGCTTTAAAAACACAGGCAAACGGGGGAATTCTTTCTGGAATGCACCGTCCTCATTCCAGGAGTGGCAGGAGGTGTGGGGATGCGGCTGGAAGGCGGTGGGGGCCGCGGCCCAGGTGGCGGCTCTCCAAGTTTGGACATTTTAGGAAAACTGCGGCTCTTGCGGGCGGACTTGGCAGCCTCAGAACCTCAGCACACAGTTCTTCTTTCTTTTTTTCTAATATATTTTTACTGATTTCAGAGAAGAAGGGAGAGTTAGAAACATCAATGATGGGAGGGAATCGCTGATCGGCTGGACTGGGAATCAAACCGTGACCTCCCGGTTTGTAGGCAGATGCTCCACCGCTGAGCCACGCCGCCGGCTGGGCGGGCACTCCTTTCCTAAAGACGTGTTCCATTTCCGTCGCCATGAAACTTGCAAAACGGCTGTTTGGATCTGAGAAAAGGACCCACCACCCACATAACGCAGGCATTCAGATCAAAACAATAAGTTAGTCCATTCGTCTAGGCAGCGGGCGGAGAGCAGGATCATAAAACGCAGGTCCCGGGAGGGAGGTGAGAAGGAGGGGAGCGTGCAGGGGGGGGGGGGAGATGGGGAGCATAAATTGATATCGCCCCTTCCGAAAGGAGTTTGGCAACCTGTATCAAGAGCCTTTACCATGCTCAGACCTCTTGATCCAGTAATTCCACTTCTGGGAATGCAGCCCAAAGAAACAATCTGAAATGGGGAGCGAGTGTGGCGACGTACATTGAGCTGCCACGTATGAAAGAGAAACGGGAAATAGCCTGAATGTCCAACAAGAGCGGACTTGTTTAAGTCAGCCATAGTCTGTTTGGCAGCGGCCTGGGAGACAAAGGTGATCAAACAGCAAGACAAACGCTGAACACGGAGCTGAGTGACAGAGTGATCGCAACGCCGCTCGGCGACGGAAGTCACAGGTGGGATCTCTTTCTTCTGTTTCTACTTCTCCCTTGCCTTCTAGTTGTCTGGGTGGTACACGCAATTCTCTTTAGAACAGAAGACAAGCAGTTGCCGTTCTCTCTTGTTTTTTCCAAAGTGGTTGTGAAAGTGAGACAGGCTCGAGAAGAAAGGTGAAGATGAATGACGGGAAGGAAACCCAGGTCCAGGGATTAACAGGGGGTGTGAACTGGCCTGCACCCGCTTGTAGAGCATGTGTGTGTGTGTGTGTGAGTGTGTGTCTTCCCAGCTCTGCAGTGATTTCACGTGGGCAGCTTGAAAGCATCTCTGGTAGGAGTCTTTACACCAAGGCAATGGGCACGTGCTGCAAACCAGGCCTGTTGGCCCCAGAGCCAGTTAAATATTTCCCAGTCTGTCCTTGCGTAACAGGGCCATGACTTGCATGCCCCCGAGAGCAGGGCCTCCTTAAATTTTGCTCACTGGATGCCTGGCTTGTCCCACCTCATCCTGGTCCTCCTGAGAACCTTCCCATTGGCTCCCAGCCCCTCGCCTGGGATCTGGTGGCTTCCACAGCTCATGTCTGTCATCGGACTCTCACACTGCATCTTTTGTTTTCCTCCTTTTAATTTTTTTTATTTTTAGGAAAGAAGAGGGGAGAGGGAGAGAGAGATGAAACATCGATGATGAGAGAGACTCATCGATCAGCTGCCTCCTTCACATCCCACGCTGGGGATGGAGCCCTTAACCTAGGCATGTGCCCTGACTGGGAATCAAACCATGGCTTCCTGGTTCATAGATCGATGCTCAACCACTGAGCTACACCAGCTGGGCTTCCTCTTTTGTAGAGTTTAGAGTTCCTCGGGCAAGTGGTGCCTTTGCCCTGCTCGGTGCTGACTCCCCACCCAGGGAGAACCATGTAGTAGCATTCAATAAGTACTTGATGAATACATCCGTGAAAAAACTCAGGGGAAGAACTCGGGCTGGGAGTCTTACCTGGGGCCCTGGGTTTGAGTCTTTCTCTGGCTCTTTCTAGCCATGTGACACTGAGTACTAATATGTCTCCTCTCGGAGTCAGTGTCCTTGTGTGTGACATGGGCACGTACTCTCTTTCCTTGTCCACCTCACAGGGACACTGTGAAGCTCGAGTAAAATAAAGGAATGCTTTGAAAAACCATGCAAGTAGACAGTTTCTGAAAGGCCACTGAATTCTCTTCAGTTCTTTGCCACCTTAGATTTGGGCATCAAGGAAACCAAAGGGTCTGTATTATCCCACTGACTTCAATGCAGCGGGACCAGCGAAGCAACCGCTGACCTGCCTCTGGCCCAAAGGAGAGGCTGTGACTCGCGTATCTCCCTCGACAGAGCTGAGAAGGCGGCAGCCGGGAGCCCGCGTCCTGCGGACGGACGAGCAGGAGGACGGGAGCCGCTGAGCTCTTGGGTGAGACACTGGTTTCTTCCGATGTTT
>PVJC01046087.1:0-13425 GCA_004026665.1 Murina feae
CTGCCTCATTCTTTCCCAAACAAGACAGTAACCGCCTCACTTTCTACTGTAAAAACGGGATGTGTGCGATAATGTGGGGGTGGAGGGAAGAACAATTTGTATTACTGCTGCAAGTGGAAAATTGTTATTACTTTTTCCGTAAGTTCAAGATGGCCGTAAGAATGAATATGTTGCAAGTAGAATGCTTTAAGCCCAGCCGATGTGGCTCAGTGGGTTGAGCCTGGTCCCATGGACCAAAAGGTCCCTGGTTCCCTTCTGGTCAGAGCACATGCCCAGGCTCGATGCCCAACAGGGTCGTGCAGGAGGCTGCCTATTGGTGTTTCTATTGCTCTCTCCCTTAATCTATCTAAAAATCAACAACCATTTTTTTAAAAAGAAAGCATAATGCTTTGAATAAAAAGTGTCTGCCTGCCTAATATCCTATCTGACCCAGGCTATCCTTCTAGGAATCCTTGTCATCCATTAACCCTGGTGTTCAGCCACCTGACCATGCAGCTCACAGCCTCTCCTCTCCCCACTCCCCACTGCCCCCTGCCAGTGGGGGACACACAATTCTCTCCAGCACTCACTCATCCATTCCTTCCTGTTCACTTCCTTTGCTGAGTAGCTCCTCTGGGCCAGAACTGAGTCTCCGGTGCTGCTGTGGAGACAGCCTGCCCTAGCCCTGCCCTCCTGGAGTTCCCAGTCCAAGCCCAGCGGGACGGAAGGGCCAAGCAGGGCTATTGGCACCCAGGGCCTAGATGCCAGGAGCCTTCCTGTGGGCACATCCTGCAGACCAGGGCACCGGGGACCTTCCCCAGCAGAGGAGGCACCTGCTAAGAGCCCTCAGCTTCTAATCAGGAACAGGCCAGCCTGAGAGCAGCTCTGGGCTCTGGGGAGCAGCCCCAGCTTTAGCTAGGAAAGAGGGGGTCATGGGCTGAGCCCTTATTCCTGCAAGGGAGTCCCAGAACAAGGGGAGTCCCAGTGAAAAGAACGGGGACCAGTGTGAAGGAAGAGAGAGTCTGTGGCTCAGTCACTGTCAGGCCCAGTGCTGGCCACTCTGCTGCCTCACCTGTGCTTCCCACGCCTCTAGTTCTCCTGCCTCAGCAGGGGAAATCAAAGACCAGACGGGCTGAGCAGATTGCCCAGGGTCACTGCGAGGTGGTGGGGCTGTCCAAAGGCCGTGGCATTGTTGGTGAAACTGCCCATCCTCCTGGAGGAACCAGCTCCCCCCTGAACCCTCTTCCCTCACCTTGAGCCTGAAAATCCCAGCAGGAGTGTCCTCTCCCCAAGAGCTGGGAGGCTCATCCCCGCCGGGCACTGCCCACCTGTCTCTTCAGTGCCAGAAGCAGGCTCCATAGGAATCCGGCCCACAACTGAACCTCAGTAGCAGGACCTCACTGGCCACCATCCTCTGGGAGCTGACCCCTGTAGCCCACACCCAGCCTGACGGTCCTCCCCACTCTCACCTGGCTGGTAGACAGACGGCCGGATGCTGGCAGTGGTGACAACCCGAGGCTTGGGTGCAGCAGCAGCTGGGGTGTCGGTGTACGGATGGGCAGCAGGTGCTGGAGGGGTCGCCTGGGCCTCACCGTGAGCAGAGGCCTGGGGCCTGGAACCAAGGGGGAAGAGTTAGCAGCCAGGACAGCCAGGCCTTGGTGCTGGCAGCCCCAAAGGTTGTTCTCCTTCCTCAGGAGCCTCTGTAGAGAGGACATCTGACAGATGGTCTGCAGCTGCCCGAGGCTGCGAGGAAGACCACGAGGTTGTGGGGGTGGGGGTGGGGGGAAGCTGCTCCTTGGGTGAGGAGTTTTGGTGAGTTTCGTTAAAGCAGCAAAGACACCTCAAGAAATAGAGCCCATTGCTGCTGTCATCGCCTTGCAGAGAGGGAGGAAGCCAAGCTGCCAGCTGGACAGGAGGGGGCACAGGAGATTCTCCACCCCCTGGGGAGAGGTTTCCAGGGATGGTTTGGGGCTGACGGACAGAGGCTGGAGAGAGGAGAGATGGAGATAGTCAGAGCTGCCCCCTTCCCTCCATCTTCTGACCTTGGGGGCACTTCACAGCCTTAGACACCCCTGGCCTCCTCCCCTCCCCTTTTCTACTGTTGCTGGAGGGAGCAGTAGTCTTCGGGTTTCTGGGCAAGAGTGCTCCAGCAGGGAGACCTCACCCCAAACATGGTTCTCTTCCATCTGGAATTTTTGCCACTCCCACTGCGTTAGCCCCCAAGAGGCTGAGAGCAGCCTTTTTCTACGGTGACCCAGGCATCATCGGACCAAAGAGAATGGAAAAAGTGTCCCCATGCATTGCCCTCAGGAAATGCTGTGTGGGGCCCGTCTTCTCGGAGAGCCGACAGCTCCAAGAATTCCTGGAGTTAAGCAGCTTGTTTTGCTTTGGCTGATCCAGCGTGCCCCAATTTCATCCGTCTGTGGACCCTATCCCCCCTTTTCTTTTCTCATTTAAAACTAATGAATACCTTACAGAACATGCCCTCGTCTCTCCCTACATTTTCCAGATCCCAACAGGGGCCACGTGACCACACCCAGTGGAAATGGGGTGCTAGAGACATGAGCCCCTGGAAATGTGCTGTCCTCCCCAGCCCGGCTTCCTGCCTGCCTTCCTCCCACCTGTCCTGAGTGGGACCAGGGCCTGTGCATCGTGCTGGGCGGAGCCACAGGAGCAGGGTCTGCCTTGTCTCTCCTGCTCTGGAGGGGATGGCCTTGAGCTAAGACCCTCACAGAGCTCCTGAGTGGAGCTGCGTCCGACAGTGTGGAGGTTCAGACAGTGCAGAGGTGGCCGAGCCTCAGACCGTTGTCCTGGACCCGGGGAGTGCAGCTTGTCCTGCCGCATTGCCATGCTGCCAGTTGAGTAAGGCAACTGTCTCCCCTCCCTGGGCCTACCCTTCTCTAAGCGACCTGTTGAGACCAGTGGAGTAGGGGCCTCTAGGGAAGAAGAGGAGGCAGTGTCGATGGGTAGGCCCTGCTTCCACTGGTGGGAGAAGGCCATGTTAGTGGGTGTCAGCCAGACTTACTCCCCAGGGGTTGCTGTTGGAGGAGGAGGCCGAGGCTTACGATATCCAGCAAGACTTCCGAGGCCAGGCTCCAGGACAGTTTGGGTGGCCATTTGCCTCGCACTTGCTCCCTCTACCTCCATCCTAGCCCTTGTGTCAGAGGTAGGCAGCTGGGCCCGGAGGTGGGCTCCTGCTCCTTTCTGCTCAGCCCGCATGGGAGCTCTCCAGCCTCCACCCAGGAGTCACACTGTTTGCAAGACCAAGTGAAGGAGCCTGAGGGCCCGGATAGAGGCCTGAGCCTGAGCAGGGCCCACATCGGCAGCCCCCAATCCAAACGGGGCTGGGGGGGGGGCGCGTCTTTCCACTCAGCAGCGGGGAGAGGCGTTTCTGCCCTCCGCTGCGTTCTGTGTGCTCTCTCTCGCCTGGAGCCATGCTGGTGTGCAGAGAGGAGCTCTTGCTAAGTGCCCTCTGGAAGCTGGGATAGAAAACTGTGGAGCCTGGGGTGAGCTCACCCTGAGGCTTGAGTTGGGCTGGGGAAAGGCTGGGCTCCACACCACCTGGGAGCTGAGAGCCGGCTCTGACCCTAACACCAAGTGGACACTCCATGGAGCCCGTAGAGAGCTAGGTCTGGAGGCCTGCTCACTGCCCGGCTGTGCCAGACCACCTGCCAGCCTGCCCCCACCTCCCCGGGCGCTCTCCACCCCAGCCCCGTGCTGGTGCCAGGCAGTACACTGCCACACTGGAGACCATCCTGTGTGCTAGGTGGCTTAGGCACACCCTTTCTGTCCCAACCCTACAAAATCAACGTTGCTTTCAACATCTTAGCAGATGAGGAAACTGACGTTCAGAGTTCAGTGACTTTCTGGAGGTTACAGACAGGAAGTGGCGGGGCAGAGGGTGAAGCCGCACTACACCAGGTGCCTCTTGCTTCTCTGCCCAGAGCAGAGGCCAAGGGCCAAGGGCAAGACAGTTGCTAAATATCTGACCTGTCTCCTGTGACCAGGTCAATGCTTCTCCCTCCACAGAGCTCTCTTCGGCTTCCCCAGCCCAGGCGACCACTTCCACTCCCCTAATCCCCAGACTTTCCAGTCTCCCTTTGCTGTCTTGTGTGTGTGTGTGTGTGTGTGTGTGTGTGTGTGTGTGTGAGAGAGAGAGAGAGAGAGAGAGAGAGAGAGAGAGAGAGAGAGATCCCTCTCTTGCCCAAGGAGAGGGCAGGGCCCACATTCCCTCCTGTCTTCAGCCACACTCACACTCCCCTGCACTCTCTGCAGAGGCAGCGCTAGCCTTGGCCTCCTGCCCTGGGCTCCTAACCACCTGGGGTGGGCCTTTCTGAGGATGAGACACAGCTGCCCACACATGAAGCCAGGGTGAGGCCACTCCTGCCTCCCTTCCCCATAGCTGGGGTGGCACCTGTGGGGCAGTTACCTTGGACTGTCCGCGGGGCTTGAAGCAGGGGCCGAGGCAGAGGCGGCAGCAGCAGCATGGGCAGCGGTTGCAGCCAGGGGTGGTGAGGCTGCGCTGGGAGAGGCAGCAATAGGCGGCTGGGCAGAAGCGGGCAGCAGCGGGGTGGTGGCCTGGCTGGTGCACACTGGAGCATGCTCAATAGGGGTGCTGATGAGGCGGGACCAAGAAAGACAGCAGGTCAAGGGGGCCCTCTGCATGGCAGTGGTGTCTGCAGCAGAGGCACTGTTCATACTGCAGAGTAGGATCTTCCAGAAGCCTGTGCCCAGCTTCAGAGAAAGAGGCCCTCAAGACCACAAGGAGGATCACAGTAACATCAAAATTATTCTCAAGCCTGGTAAGAACCCTCCCATTTAAATATATATATATATATAATTTATTGACTTCTGAGAGGAAGGGAGAGGGAGAGAGATGAGAGAGAATCACTGATTGGCTGCCTCCTGCATGCCCCTCACTGGGGATGGAGCCTGAAACCTGGGCATGTGCCCTGACTTGGAATCGAACTATGACCTCCTGGTTCACAGATTGACACTCCGGCAGAACATGTGGCCCCATTTTTATGCTTCCTGGTTTTTCTGAGTACGTATTACAAAAGCACAGTGTGATGGAAAAGCAGATGGATTTATCAACTCCCATCCTGCTGTCCTTCCTCCTCCATTTAGTCAGAGGCACATGGCCTTTGGGAAAAGCACAGGTAGATATTTGAGGCTTAGACTCTAGGGTGGCAAGAGCCTGGGCTTTTAGGCTGTGGAGGAGTCAGGCACTGACAACACGTTCGGAAGATGGATGAAAGCTGTCATGCCAGACTGATCAAGGTTATCTGGACCAGAAAGGGTTAAAGTGGTGTGTGTGTGGGGGGGGGGGGGTCAGGAATAGAGGCAACTGCGCCCCTTTCCTGGGTAAACCTGGAGAGGTGGCAGGATCTCAGGGTCTCCCATGCCCGTGGTGAAGGGGCAGACGGACCCAAGACCATCCAGAGGTGCCCAGGCCCTCGTGTGCCCTGGCGGCCAGAGGGTCTTTCACACGCTGAGAGTGATGTGCTGTGGCCCTGAGCGCCCGCACATCTGCAAGGCCTGTGGCTGGGAACGAGGGAGGGAGTGCAGACCAGTTGGGTAGGGATATCCCAGCAGGTGCCAGCACAGGGAGATGGACCAGGGCCAGGTGCCCAGGTGCCCATCCTGCTTGCCTTGCTGTTCAGTGAGCATCTCTTCCCAAGCCTCTCCAAGGAAGAGAGAGCACCAGAGCCTGGGCTGATGGGCTGGATTTCTGCCACCTGGGAACCTAGGCAGAGAGACAAACCAACTTACAGGAGAGCAAAGAAATGCATTCTCTGCTCCCGGCCTCGGGCCTGAGACGGTACTTGCCGCAGAGCAGGAGCTGCGGCTCCCGGCTCCCGCCACGGGGTGGCCCTGAGCAGGGTTTATTGCTGACCTGGCCCCGTGTGTCTGGCATGTGTCTGCAGGCCTCACCGTCAGCCTCTGACATGGATATTAGCAACTCTGTTCCGAAGATGGAGACACAGAGCTCCAGCTCCCGGGGCAGGTGGCCACGGCAGGACCTGGCAGAGGGACGCTTGGATCTGAAGCCGCGCCCAGTACCCCGGTGGCCCTCAGGGAGGAAGGAAGAGGCTTCTTCGAGTCAGGCAAGTGGGGTCTTTCCCTGACAAAAGGCACTCTCCTACTGGAAAGGAGGGGAGTGCGGGCTTGCCACACGCCAGTTGTGCTGACGGGGCAGGGGGCGGGGTGGGGGAGGCGGTAAGCATTACTACTCTGATCCCCTCCACATTGGTATCAAACCCTCCTTTTCCAGGAGAGGAGCCTGATTCAAGAGGCTGCAACGCTGCCAAATCCTCCCTGCTGCCCTGCAGCCTCCCTGCCCCGCTGCCCCCCCCCACCCCGCCCCCCGCAGCCTCCTCGGATCTGACATGCAGGTGAATGGCCTGGGGATTTTGCTCAAATGCAGCTTCTGATTCAGGAGGTTGGGTGGACTCCAGGTGACGCTGGTCCAAGGACTGCCCACTCTGTCCCAGGCAGGAATGCAGAGGCCACGAGCTGTTTACCAGGCATCACTGAACTGCTCTCCTCCCCCAGAGAGGTGCACGGGGCCCTGGAGAGGCTGGGAGCGAGCTGGAGAATGCCTCCACAGGAGGGAGCGCCCCCGATGACCAGGGCAGTGGCCATGTCCTGACCAGTCCCTCCCCTGCTTTAGTTCAGAAAGGAGGCAGCCGGCTGGGGAGAAGTCTCCAGGAAATGCAGCATGCCGGCCCCACCCTCCCAGGAAGCCGCTTACCCTCCCGCATGGAGGAACCTGGCTGCCCGCAGCTCCTCTGGGAAGCAACTGCAGTTCCTGGAGCCATTCTGCGCAGCCGGCCGCCAGACCCTCCTCCCGGCATGGGCTGAGAGCCTGGGGACGCCAGGCTGCAGAGAACACCCAGCCTTCCTGTCTGCTTCTCCCTGACCCTGGCCCAGCCTTCCAGGGGCTTCTGGGAGCTGAGGCTGCTGCTCAGGACAGGAGGGATGACGATGACTGGGCGGGGGACAGTACTATACAGACAAACCGAACATTGATTTTGTCCCCTTCGCTGCAATTTCTAGTCAGACCAGCTTACCTGGTGTGTCCCAGGCATAGCTCCAAATGAACCCTGGTCTCCAGGGGCGAGGTGGGCCCCAGGAGAGTCCATGATCTACTGCAGGGTCAGGACAGGGGACAGGCGCGCAAGCCGCCGCTTGGGCCTGCGAGTGGTGTCCCACCCAGCAGCACTGTCTGCAGACTCCAAGCAGCAGACCCCAGGAGAATGGGGAGCATATGCCCAGGGTCTCGTCCGGGCTGCTTCCTGCCTGAAGTTTCTTTAGCCCCAAACTCCAAGGGGGTCCCAGTGAGCAAGCAGAGCACTTACGTGGCCGTGGCTGTGGGTAAAGCCACGAAATGACGCAGCCAGGCTTAGGAGTCTATGCTGCCTCTTGCCCTGGTCATAGTCCACTTCAAATATCTAACAAGAACCAAACCAAACTAACTGTATTCAACTACTCAAGGCTTCAGGAGTGGGTGTGGCGAGAGGAGAAACAGGCTGGCCCCAGTCCCCTTTGCGGACCATCTCGTCCCTCGACCCAGTTGGCATCAAGATGGAGCACGCCCCTCCCACCCCCCCATGCTTGCTCTGTTGTATGGCCTTTGGTTGATGCTCTTACTGATGCCAAGGGTATTAGGGACGGAAAGGACATGATGGACAGATCGGGAGGCGCTGGGCTTGGGCTTTGTGGTGCTGGGCTCAGGCTGACCTGCTGGTGATGGTGGAGGTGTCGTGGTTGATGGTGCTGGGGGTGCTACTGTTGGGGTGACAGTGCTTATTGTATTAGTTCAGAGAACGGAACATGAGCATCTCTACTGACTGGATTACAAAACCCAGTCAGGCGTTGGTCTTTAAAGTGTTCACGCTGCCATCCGCCCGGTCAGCATTTCATCTTGCAGTCTGAGGACTGCATGTCACTTCCCACGGTCACCCAAGGCCTGTGGACACTGAAGTCTGTGCAAATGACACGCTCGAGATCAGGCCCACGATCCCCACAGGCCGCAGCGCCCGGCAACATTCACTAGCTCCAGACACAGTCAGAACCCCACAGCCCTCACTCCAGCTCCGACCACTCCTGGCCAAACACCCTCTGCACTGACTCTACCCCAGCCACCGTGGCTAATTCGGGGTTCCAGGATACCCCTTCTCCTCCTTGTCCAGCCTTATCTACCTACACAGCGACCCTAACTGCTCTTGAGGACCCGAGCCCAGCCTCTCCTCTCAGGGAGCCTGCTCTGACACCCAGTCAGGGGCTCACCCTGTCTCTGGACCTCACACCAGCAACCTTGCCTCATGGTCAGCCACAGCCACATCATTGCTTTCTCGTTTCTTTGGCACCCACAGCAGCCAGGCGCGCACGGCTGCTGTGTGAGGACAGCCCTGTACAGAGGGCTGCCTGCAGAGGCCGGTGGGCACCCCTGGAAACCTTCCAGAGCACCAGGAGAGCTTCCGCACCCCGGGGTCAGGACAGGGAAATGGGAGGCTACCAGTTCCCACGGGCTCAGGTCTTCTGTCAGCCCCAGGACACTTACTGCCTGGGGCTTCTCTCTGGTAGCTCCCAGCCCCCCAACCCACCCTTGGGCCTGTGTGCAGGCAGGAGCACGCTCCACCTCCTGGCTGATCCCTCAGCATGCTGGCCCTGTCTAGCCCGGAGCAGATGCTAGAAACGGGAAGATAGGAGGCCCAATGGAGCCGGCTGGCCGGAGTTCAGAGAGCATCTGGGATGTGGCGGGACAGAGCGGCCTCCCTGGCCAGCCCTTCCAGATGAGATTGCCAAGGTCCTTGGAGGCAGAGAGGAAGCCGTTGCCCAGGCAGCAGGAGCGCAGCAAGGCTCTGGCCAATCCTGGCACAGCAGCAAGGGGCGTCCTGAGGGGGCCTTGGCGTCTGCCTCTATTTGGTAAGTGCGGTTGGTGTCATGTTCTCAGCCAGTGATTTTTGTTTTCAGGAACCAGGCTGATGGGTTGACAGAAGGCGGGAGGATGTGATCCCTGCCATCCTGGCCCTTTCCACATGCTCTGGATGAGGACAGGCCCCAGGTGGGTGGGAGGGACCAGCTGGAGGTCCTCTGGGCCTTCCTGACCCAGCAACACTCCACCGGGCACATCTTCCACCTCCTCTCTCCCGTGCCCTGCCCCTTAGTGCAGGCGTGCCCTCCTGAGCCCCCCTCTGTCCCCGGCCAAGGGCTGAGCAGGGACAGTGCCTTCCTGGCTGCAGCTGGGGGTGGCAACAGAGGCAGGGGCCCCTGTGCACCCACCAATACACACTGCCCCGTGGGATTCTAGGGTTGCCCACCTGGCACAGCACAGATTCCCACGTGCATTCTCTGGCCTGAGCTCACAGCCCAGACAGGGCCCTTGTGGGGGAAACGGGCGGAGGGCAGAGCCCCTTGGGCGCCTGTCTCTCCCTGGTTCAGACCCGCGCCTCTGGATGATGCACACAGCATAGCAGGACTGAGGCTGGTTTGTTATTTCAAATCCTCTTTATTTCAGAATGAGCATGCTTATCTGTACCGGAGAGAGAGCTGGGCAGTTAGCGCACAGGGCACCGCGGGAGAGCACGTGCCAGCCTCACCACAGGTGGAGGGCCTGCCGCCTCTGCCCTAGGCTCCCTCTCTTCTGGGCTCCAGCTCAGCGGACAGCAAGGGAGGGAGTGGGCCAGGGAGCCAGCCTCCTCCCAGGACCCTGCTCTATGGGCGACTCCTCCCAGACGGCACTGAGGGTGGCAGGGAATCCACCGGGGGTGAGCTGTCTTCCTTGGGTCTGGGGTGTTAGGCCAGCAAACCCCATCACATCCTCTCTGAACTACGGCTACGGCCCTGGGTACAGCCCTGGGCGGGGAGCAGAGGCGCAGGCTGTTTGGGGCAGTGAGGGTTGCACTGAGGGGGTGCGTGGGTGCAGTGCTGCCCTGACTACGAAGGTGCCAGCACAGCTCTACATATTCAAGCATCGCCGTGGGGCTCACACGCCCGATCTGTGGGGGAGTGGCGGGCGGGCTCCAGGTGGTCTTAGCTTTTAACGTTAAGAATTTGGGCTGAAAGGCCATGGTGCCAGTTGCGCAATTTGGCAAAACGTGGGCTGTTACGTTCCGTTTCAAACCTTTCCCTGTGGCAGAGAGAGAGAGAAAGAGAGAGAGAGAGAGACAGACAGACAGACAGACACAGACCCAGAGACAGAGAGACAGAGAGAAGAGAGAAAAGGGAAAGAAAGGGGTTAGGGGATGTGTCCGCCAGTCTCTTGTCTGGCGGGGGTGGGGGGCGGGTGTGGAAAGTCATGGGAGTGGGGGTTTGGCTTGGAGAGGCTTTGCCTTCCCTGGGAATTTTCTAAATGGTCAGGCCTGGTTTGGGTCAAGACCAGAGTCCCAAGGACCAGTTCGGAGGGACAGAAGCCTGAACCCGAGTGAGTGGGTGGCATGGAGACGCCTGGCTGAGGCCAGAGGCCAGAATGGCAAGGGTGGCCCCAGGCTCTCCCTGGCCTCGTGGTGAGGGCTGGGCAGGGCTGCTTTGGCTGTGGGATCTCGAGGCTGAACCACACAGGCAGGGGCCTCTCCTGGCCCCAGAGCCCTCGCTGGGCATGAAGAAAGAGAAACACCCGTCCCTGTGGTGAGGCTGGGCGAGCAGGCCTGCCACCTCGCTGTGCTGCGCGCTCTCTGCCAACCCTTGTCTTGTCCTCAGAGAGAAGCCTTCCGAAACCATGCCTGACCCTACCCTTCCGGGCCTAGGCACACAGCACACACGTGCACACGTGCTCACAAGACTGCCGGCACACATACGGGCCAGGACTTCATCCACTTCCCACCAGCAGGGCTCTGGGGCTCAACCCACAGCCCCTTGGCTGAGGGCACAAGAAAAGCAGGTAGGGAACAGCCAGAAACAGAAATGGAGGGTGGGGGGACTCTGGGAAAGGTCATTGACATGGTTGCCAGAATCCTGACGCCTGCTGGGGCTGCAAGGGCCTCTCGTGCCTTCAGGCCAGAGGCGCACCTGTGGTCCAGGGTCTCAGCCCGCCACATGGAACGGCCACACCCAGACCATGGACTACTGCTCAGCAACAAAAAGACACGAGCGAACCAGAGGTGTGCTCGGTGGGCACGGGGAAATGCGAGGAGGGTATGAGGAGCCCGTGGCAGGTGGGTCGGGCAGTTGGGGGAGGGCAGCGGTGTTGGTTTGAGGGCAGGTCTTAGCTGCCAAGAAGCAGAAGAAACTGCGACTGAAAAATGAGAGCGGGTGTTTCTTTGGGAGAGACACTGGCCGGGGGCTGGGGAGAGTCCGGAATCCAGAGGATTTGGGGGTAGGGGTGGGAGAAGAGATGTGTATGAGGAGAGGGAGTGAATTAGGCTGACGGAGAATCCAGTCCCACAGGCCGAAGGCTTTATGATCCTACTTACACAACATTCTTGAAATGACAAAATTACAGAAATGGAGAAAAGGTCACTGTTTAGCGGTTGCCGTGCCACAGGGCAGGGAGGGCATGTGGTAGGAGTTGGTGTCCCTATAAAAAGGCAACAGCAGGGAAGGCTTGGTGGAAGCGTTCTGCATATGATTGCCGGTGACCACACCCGGCTGTGCCATTACCACTGGGGTAAAGGGCGATCTCCGTGTGATTTCCTACAACTACATGTCCATCTGCCATTATCTCAAAATAAATGGTTCAATAAGTGCATTGCAGCATTAAAAATCAGGAAGGTCAGTGTCAGGTCTTTAAAAACCAGAGGACGCTCGTCTCACATGTCTGTGTGTAACAGTCCCGTGTCCCCACATTTACACTTGGCACCCATCCATCGGCGTTACCGGGCGGACTCCCCCTCCTTGAGTCCTGCATGTTTGGTCTCTGTAAGATTCTGTCTGGCAGAAGGGGCCCACTGCTGACATATTTGAAACTACCCTAACGCCAAGAAGAAGCCTAGGCCAGCGACATCATGAATGGCCTAAGCCACCTGGAGACTCAGCATCAGAACCACCCTCCACGCGCCAGCCTCTTCGAGGTCAAGAGGAGGGGTAAGACAGCATGGCCAGAGGCACTGAGCCAGGCCACACAACCCTGCCAATGGCACCAGAGTCCACCCCAGAGAGCCACCCAGGCCGCAGCCACAGCACAGCCAGCCGCACTGCCCAGCCGCTGCATCAGCTCAGGGACAGCGCAGGGAGCCAGGGAGCACCAGAACGCCTGAGTCTAGGGAGCCTGTTCTGCTTGGAGCTGTTTGAGAATCCACAGGCAGCCAGACAGGAGTCGGAGAGAAGGAAAAGAGGGGAGGGAGGAAGGAAGGGAGAGAGGTCCCGGACGCCTGTAAGGGCTGCTCAGGGGCATCGAGGCTGTGCTGGTCCCTCCGGCTGTGGCTTTCAAACATGCTAGGCTTGCAGAGCACCAAGGACCACCATGTCCATAAGATGCAGGTACTCTCATTGCCAATAGCTGCCCACTGCTCCTCACGAGGGCTCCCTTTGAGGGAGGGCCCTGAGCCAGGTGGCACCGGAGTGGTCAGGTGTGCAGGGATGGAGCTGAGTGCTCCCAGGGAGGGAGGACCTGTGGGAGGGAGGACGGGCCAGGTGAGGAGAGGAAGAGGAACCCTGAATGGGCTTGGAGAAGGGATTAGGGGGTGTCATGTTGCTTGTGGAGGGGTGTGCAAGGCAACCCTCCCCTTCACCTCCTGTGAGCTCATCACTACAATCAGCCTGGTTCCTTCACCTGGGGCACTCACTTGGAGAGCAAGGCCCTTTACAGGAGCATTAGGTGAGCACAGAGACTGCTCTTGGAGATAGTTGTGCCACCAGGTGAGGACTAGGGATCTCTACACTTTGGGGTCCTCTGAGATGGTTACGCCACAGAGATCCCAGTTCCTCACAATTCGGCCCTGCCTCGCATGGACCTGCCCCCCCCAGTCCCAGGGAGGCAGGCAACTGCTCTGAGATTAGAGGCTCAGCTTCCGGGTGGAGCCCGTGTGTGCTGGGCGCCCGCCTGCAGGGAGGTGCTCTGCCTGCTGCTGGGGCTGAGCAGGCTGTCTACAGAACCAGGCAGGACCAGCTGCAGCCGATGCTTCGGAAAGCCAGGACGGGGCCAGCAGAGAGGCCTGGAGCCGCCCTAAATACTGCCTTTTGTGCCTCCTCACTCAATGACTTCTCAGGGACTGAAAAGATCCCAGGGAAAGACAAAAGACAGGAGTTCCTATAATCTGCCGCCACCAGGACCCTCCTGCCTCCTGAACCGTGTCCAGTTAATGCGGTATAAGCAGAGAGTGGCCTGCAGGAGGAGCGGCAAGTGGCCAGAAGTACAGCAGAGGGGGCAGGAGCCAGAGGCAGGGCTGCCTCACGGGAGGGAGAGCAGGCCCCCTGCCGGCTTCTTGTTGGAAGGAACCTGGGGACTTTAAAGCTGTCTGTTGTGTGTGTGTGTGTGGAGGTGGTGTGTGTGTGTGTGTATGG
>PVJC01046088.1:0-13440 GCA_004026665.1 Murina feae
AAGGACATTTTCCTGCCCTAGGAGTTAGCCCCCAAGCAGCCTGGCCGGGCAAGACTGTCTTGGCTTTTGTTTTTGCCTCACTACAGTGTGTGTTCTTCCGAAGCTGGGATTTAAGGACATTGCACGTTGTGATTGCATCGGGAAAGAAGATGCTATTTTAGAAATTCGCAGATATGGGTTATCTATGGATCTACATCCGCACACGGTGCATTGTATGGATCAGGGTTTTCTAACCTCAGCACACGGGTGTGTGGGGCTGGGTCATTCCTTGCGGTGGGGGCTGTCCTATGCATTGCAAGGTATTTACGAGCACCCTTCCCCCTGCCCTGCACAATGCCAGCAGCATCCCTCAGCTGTGATAACCAAAACGTCTCTACAAATGTCTCCTTGGGGAACAGAATTGTCCCCATTTGAGAGACACTGGTATTGTGTAGATATATGTAAACTTTTAACATGAGTTAAAAGTGAGAAAGTTAAAAATGTTTAGCGTGATCTTGGATGGGTACAGTTGAAAGCAAGTCCCCTCGATTGGGGAATTTTTTGAGACTTTTAGTGGCCACATAATAATAATTTCCACCTTAAGGTAAATGTTACATTTGTATTTTGCTTTTCTGCTCTTTGCTAAATGAGTACCAAGTCCCTGGTGTTCTACTTACTGTGCACATCAATTTATTTTGAACTGTTTTTTTTAGGGCAATCAATCCATTATGAATATACCTGAGAGAGTGCAAAACCAAACCATGGACATAATATCAGGTGAGTCACAGGCTGAAATAATTTTGTATCTATCCTTGTTAAGCATTGGTAGTTAGCACAAAGAAATCTACTAAGAATTCCATTGTTCTCCTTTCCTCTTAAAAAATGTTCTCTTACCCTAACTGGTTTTGCTCAGTGGATAGAGCATCAGCCTGCGGACTCAAGGATCCCAGGTTGTATTCCGGTCAAGGGCATGTACCTTGGTTGCAGGCACATCCCCAGTAGGGGGTGTGCAGGAGGCAGCTGATCGATGTTTCTCTCATCGATGTTTCTAACTCTTTATCCCTTTCCCTTCCTCTCTGTAAAATAATCAATAAAGTATATTTTTTTAAAAATGTTCTCTCACTAAGACCTAGAAAACTAAAGGAATATCAGAGTTTTTTGATGGTGCCAAATTCACAATTGACATTGATTTAAAAAATAATAATCCTCCTATGAGCACAGATTGACATCGCCCCCTGCTGGTGGGAAGCTGCCTGGCTGAGGGCCACATAGGTGAGCTGTCAGAGTCACCAGAAGCCAAAGCTTGGAGTCACATTCTGATTGTTATCACTGGGGAGATTATTATATTTCCTGTAGATTATTAAATTTCCTAAAAGAACTTAAAATTGATATTTATTTTAGGAATACTATGTATAAGGATTTATTTTGTCTTTGAAGATGTTTATTTGTCTTCTGATGCTGATGTAATGGTATTTTAGGTCTGAAGGTCGCTCACAGTTTGGAGAGACAGACAGGTTGAGTGAATTCTACTGATTGTGAATGATTGAATCATGTTGCATTGAGGTTAGGGTAGGCATACACCTGGGTTGTCTGCTTAGAGGAGACATCTCTGAAGCCGTGTAAGACTATCTTCTCTTTTATTTTTAAATATATTTTTTATTGATTTTAGAGAGAGAAAGGGAGAGGAATAGAGAGATAGAAAACATCAATGATGAGAAAGAATCATTGATCAGCTGCTTCCTACATGTCCGCTACTGGGGATCGAGCCCACAGCAACCTGGGCATGAGCCCTGACCGGAATCTAACCGTGACCTCCTGCCTCAAGGGTCATTGCTCAACCACTGAGCCACACTGGGCAGGCCATCCATTTTCCCTTTTAAACAAATCATTTTCTCAGTGCTTTTTTAAAATCTGTTGACCAAGTAGTTTGAAATATTGTGTTAGAGGTACTTGACTTTTTCCCCTAATACTATTCTTTCAACCCATTAAGACTTATGGTTTTTTTTTTTAAAAAAATCCCCACTATATAGTGCTTTAGATGCCCTGTGGGTTTCCTTTTGTTCAGTCTAAGATTTTGCCTAAAAATACTCTGATATTAAAGGCAAAGTCATGCTTTGCTGAGCCAGCATCCTAAGGCTGACCGATGCCATACCACTGATAGCCACGTACTTACTGATCTCTGTTTACTTTCTCTGCCTCCCCTTCCTGGACCTCTCCTGCCAATCTGTGCAGCTTCCCCTGTAAGTCTGGCAAAGCACGGTGTGTGGAGTGCATGAGCGAGGCCCATTGCACGCACCATTGTCACCTAAACACAAGCCAGAGTTTTCCCAGGTCCAGGCGAGCGCCACTTCATCAGCTGGAGTATTAACTGCTCATCCAAAACAAATAGAAACCCTCAGGTCCCCTGATTTGACCATTCAGTCCTGTCCTGCACACACCATGTAAGCGCCTACTGTGTGCCAGGTTCTGCTGGGCTCTTAGATGGGAAGCGACTAAGGCGTGGCCCCTGCTGCCCCTTCAGCTGGGCATGTGTACAGGTGCTGTTCATCACACTCTGGTGACATGTTGAAGCCCGTGGGGTGGGGCAAGGCTGATGGAAGGCTTCCTGGAGGAAGCGACTTCTGAGGCCTAAAGGAGGTATTTGCTAAGAGCGGGCACCGGAGCTATCAAGGCTGGGAAGCTGTGCTGTGTCACAGGGCAGGACAGCTTGGGAGGCAGACAGGGGCCCACTTCTTAGTTTAGGGAACCATCCATAGGAGAGGGGGAGTCCACGGATCTCATCTGTCAGACTCCCAGAAATCCCCGAGGTAAACAGGAGGCCCATGGAGTCACCTCGCCAAAGATCTTGGGGCTTTTCGCACGCAAGCTGTTTGCAGGAGGCATTGAGCCATGTGCAGGATGTTGTGAGCAGCACACTTTGAAAAAGGCTCCCGCCACGTTTCTGTAGTCCCATTTTGGACCATGCTCCCATCTACCCAGAATTCACCAGGAGACCCAGATGGCCCCGAGAGAGCTGTGCACCGTGTCTCAGTTGCTGCGGAGCTCACAAGATCAGGATGTTAAGCGCTGTGTCTGTTCTCACTGCACCTTGTAAGAATTCGGGGCCAGGGGACACCCTGCACCCCAGGCGGCCTTTATTCTCCACCTGTGGATCGTTACCAACACTTTCCAGAAAGCTAGAACTTAGCCTCCTCTCTGAAAGATTAGGGAAGATTAACGAGGACCATTTGACCACTGGGGATATTCTTGCTTTTTGCATGTAGCAAACACAGATGTGCTTTGACAAGTCTCAGTTTGCATGAGCCACACAAAAAATTTAACAAAAATACCACCTGGAGTCCCTTGTTCACAACCTCAGCCCCAGAGAACTGGTGTGTTTCTGATGCCGGCACAGAGTGGAAGGAGTTGTTAGGTTATGATGTTCTTTTCCTGAAGTCACTTAACAGAAGCTATGGAGTTAGATAAGATCCGTGTCCAGTGCTTTCTGAAAAAGAGACAGATAGGCAAGTGTTTAACATCTACGAGCCCCAGGGTCACTGGTATTAAATGGGAATGCGCATATCTACCTCAGTGAAATAAGTGAGTTAACATTGACGAACGTGCCTGGGGTAGGCACACAGAACATTTTAAGCATCTGACCCTTAAAAAAAATAAGTTAAACAATAATAATAATTTTTAAAAAGTAAAAGGGGTAAAATAAAATAAGTAGGAAGAAAACTCTGGCTTGATTTCAGCACCATATCATCAAAGTCCGTGCTCCTAGCCTGCTGTTTTGTTGAGTAATTGCTTTTTGATGGTCTTGGCTACATTCCTGCTTGGTACAGAACTTTTCATACTTCAAGTGCATACATAACACGGGGGAAAGTGAAAGCGGTTCAAGTTTCTCCATTTTGGTGCCCAAACAAAGCTGTTTCCTCTAGGAATGCATGACTGAGGTGTTTTTGTTTCCAGCTGTCAAAAGGACCTTGAATGACATTGGTTTAAATGTCAAAACGATAAAACAAAAGGTTCCCATTCAGGAAAAGCTGTCAGTTTTCTTGGATCACATCGATAACCTTGAAAGTAACATCTACCGCGAATTACCTAGGGTGGAAAAATATGAGTCATACAGGTGAGTGCCTCCTTTGAGCTGGTAAACTAGGAGGGTGAAGCTTGCTATGCGGTAAAATTTGACCTTATAACCAGGATAATCTTTTTTAAAAAAAATACATATTTTATTGATTTTTTTACAGAGAGGAAGGGAGAGGGATAGAGAGTTAGAAACATCGATGAGAGAGAAACATCGATCAGCTTCCTTCTGCACACCTCTTACTGAGGATGTGCCCGCAACCAAGGTACATACCCTTGTCCGGAATCGAACCCGGGACCCTTCAGTACGCAGGCTGACGCTCTGTCACTGAGCCAGACTGGTTAGGGCCAGGATAATCTTATGAGAGCAAGTTGTACAAAGAGACCATAACCCAATGTATTCACCCTAGTTGATGCTCACTCAAAAATCTGAATTGTTCACTTGATTTAGACATACAGTAAAATGGAAATGATATGATATTTCAAGGACCCCCTGGTCTCATACATAGTTATTACAATATTATTGACTATACTCCCTATTGTATTTATATCTCTGTGACTATTCTGTGGCTACCAGTTTGTACTTCTTTTTTAAAAAATATATTTTATTGACTTTTTACAGAGAGGAAGAGAGAGGGATAGAGAGTTAGAATCATCGATCAGCTGCCTCCTGCACACCCCCTACTGGGGATGTGCCCGCAACCAAGGTACATACCCTTGACCGGAATCGAACCTAGGACCCTTGAGTCCGCAGGCCGAAGCTTTATCCACTGAGCCAAACCGGTTGGGGCACCAATTTGTACTTCTTAATCCCTTCATTGGGGGGACCACTCTGTAAAGTATATGATTGTCTAACCACTGTGTTATACATCTGAAACTGATACAGAATAATATTGAATGTAAACTATAATTGAAAAAAATCACAGCCTTGCTCAGTTGCTCAGTTGTTAGAGCATCAGCCCTTGCACTGAAGGATCTTGGGTTTGATTCCCAGTCAAGGGCACATGCCTTGGTTGCCGGCTTGATCCCTGGCTTTGGTCAGGGAGTGTGCAGGGGGCAACCAATCGATGTGTCTCTCGCACATCGATGTCTCTCTCTCTCTCCCCTTCCTCCCTCCCTTCTACTGTTTCTAAAAAAAAAAAAAAATCAATGGAAAAATATCCTCAGGTAAGGATTTAAAAAAGAAAAATATCACAGATCGTAAAATCTTATAAGTAAATTTATTTTGGAAATAAAAAGTAAAATATATTTGAAACTACATGAAGAGCATGAGCATAGTTGCTGCAGAGCTGACCTGCAAATTCAGGATGCATTCCATATTTTATTTAACTTGAAGCCCTTGAGCCAAATTTTTAATAAGTTGCACTTTTGATGTCATTAGTGACTTCTAGAATCATAGCTATAATTATCTGAGGCATGTACCAGGATTTTAAAATTTTAATTAAGAAGGACAAGGACATTTGGATAATATTCTTTCCCTAGTTGGTTTATAAAATAAATATGGAGAGGTCAGTGCTTGCAGAAAGTGCTTCCCTGAACCCAGTCAGTTGTTCCAAGAGCTCAGGTAAGCAGCCATTTGCCCCATTAGAAAGTGCTAACGATGGGAGGTATGGGCAGAATATCAGACCAAGGGCCAGGGAGGGAAGGACTTGGTGACTTGAGGGATTCTGAGGATCAGGGAGCCATTGAGAAGCACTTCCCCCTCTGAAAGGCTCAGCCCCATGACCCGCCACTGGAAGTGTTCTCACTGCCCAAACCCAAGGACACTCTGGAGACATTCATTCCTATTTGGGTTATTTGTTGTGCAAGCGCATAAGATAAACCATAACAGTAATCACTAGCCATTAGTGAACAGTTACAGTGTGGGCACCAGCACCGCACGCGTGACTTCTCGTATGATATGCACAAATGTCCCCTGGGTTGTGTTCTACTTAGTCTCGATTTATAGAAAACCGAGGCTCAGGGGAATGAGGTGACTCAGTTAAGGCAGCAACAACATGTCAGAGGTGCATTTTCAACCCCTTCTGACTATCTCTTCATTACTGTCCTGTAATCCACAGACCATTTTCCTACCGTGGAGCGAGGCCACCACAGTGGGTATCAGGGCAAACATAAGACAGACCCTTTCTCAGTGAACTTACCATTTCATTAAAGTTTCACAAATGGAAGGAAGGGTACCATTATCTGTCCACCTGTCAGCTCCCCCTGCCCAGAGACCATCAGCTCATTTTTATTTTTTATTTTTAAAATATATTTTATTGATTTTTTACAGGGAGGAAGGGAAAGGGATAGAGAGTTAAAAACATTGATGAGAGAGAAACATCGATCAGCTGCCTCTTGCACACTCCCCCACTGGGGATGTGCCCGCAACCAAGGTACATGCCCTTGACCAGAATTGAACCTGGGACCTTTCAGTCCGCAGGCCGATGCTCTATCCACTGAGCCAAACAGGTCGGGGCCATCAGCTCATTTTTAAAAGAAATTTAATGAAGCCAATGAGGCATGCATTAACAGAGAAGGATTTCTGAAGCCACATTCCATGGCTTATTGAATTATGTGTCCCCTAGGATCTGGAACAAATGCCATAGAAGGGATGCAGGTGGCTATTATTATAATTATCAAGATTGCTTTTAATTGGATGGAAAGCTTTAGTAGCGGGCTTTTGCCTCACAAGTAAATTCTTTTTTAGCGTTTTAAAGGTTGGGAAGCATTTTTAGCCTCAGCTACCGGAAAAGCTTCATGTACACTCTAGGACTGCCAGGAAGACCTAATTGAGGATCCATTATCCTCAAATGTCACATAGGACCATTACGAAATTGGTATTTGCCTCCTGCAGGCATTTGATTTAGGATGCTCATAAAATTCTAAAATGCACTTACTGTGGGGAGAATTTCTGGTTCTGTGGAGGAGACAATGCCCACCAAACATCCATACAATCACAAAATATTTTAGAGAAATACCTGGGAAAAGAGCTCAATATTTCTTTATTGACTATCATCTTGATCTGTTGACACCTCCTCATTATTCTAATAAGTACATCCAGGGCTAGGAACCTTGAAAGTACCTAAACGTCTTAAGGCTCATTGTTACCTGTAGCCCTGGAGAAGTTGAGCAAACCCTGCTTATGAGCTCCACAGAAGTGAAGCAAAGGAAGAAAATAATCCTATGACCATGGAGCCAGAGCGCTTCAAAACCAAGATAAAAATTAAAGTTTCTTATTGGTGGGTTTGGAAGACTAGCGGTGGGAAGGCATCATTTCACATCACCTTCTGAGGAATTAACAAGGGCTTCTGATATTTCATTGCCAAGTATTATACTCCATTGTTCCTGCCCTGGAATGGCAGCTTTTGTGTTATGATGATGTCACCCCTTTCATATACAATAACTCTGTGCTTGTTTCACCAGGTGGCTGAGTTGCTTGATTATCTGCTGTTTGCTGACTCTCATCATGATTTTTTATTACCTGGGCTTGTTGTGTGGCGTGTTTGGCTATCGCCGGAATGCCACCCCAACGACACGAGGCTGCGTCTCAAACACCGGAGGCACCTTCCTCATGGTGTGAGTGTTTGCTCTTCCTTGCCAGGGGAGGGTGGGAACTCGGAGGGGAGTAGGTGACCATGGTGGTCCTCTGGGCTGAGCACTGCATTCCATTGGTGTGTTGGTTGATTCTACTTTTGTCAATTCGGGAAATTTCATCAAGAGTAAAAAAGTCAAAGAAAATTCTAAATTAGTTGCACTTTGATAGATAAACTTAAACATGCTGTCTATGGTGGGTTCCTTTTTAAAGCAGCTATTATGAAAATTATGTCCAAGTTTGCTTTCTCTGTTCCCATTGTTTTCCCTATATTCATATCCATTCATCCACCCATCTATTTATCCATCCATCCATCCATCCATCCATCCATCCATCCATCCATCTACTCATCCATCCATCTGTATATTCACCAGACACTTGTTAAAGATTGAACTGTTATCAGATACTGATTTATATGGTCATCTAGCTTGTTCCCGTTGAAACTCCAGAAACTTCATGCTATGCCAAGAGTGTTCTTCAGAGAGAAGTTGCGTTGTGTCTCTCTTGAACGTAAAGCCCCTCCCTTCCTTGGCTCTAGCAGCCCCTTTCCAGGACACCTCTACCTGCCTCTCAAGCTACCATTTACCGCACTCTGTGCTCTGGGTGCAGAGCCATGTTGGCTCCCTTCAGACTCCCAAGGGCACATTTCCTGCCTCAGAACCTCCCCACTCACAGTGTTCTCCACAGAAAGTCTTGGTTCACTCAAGTAACTCAGAGCCCATGTCTGAACCATGGTACCGGCTGTAAGTGGATCAGGAATAAGCTTTAAGGGTTCCCTAAGTGCATATGTGCCCCGGACTGAAAGACTGTGCTGACCACTTTCTGTCTTCACTCTTGGGTGAGCTGACTTGTTTAACCTGCAAACAGCTGAAGATACAGGTTACTCTTCCATATTGAGTATAGAGACAGTAATTACTGATAGGTAATATTGAATATTGAATAATTCCTTGTAGAATTCTTAACTTTATTTCTTTTTTCTCTTTTTGCAGTGGGGTTGGAGTTAGTTTCTTCTTTTGTTGGATATTGATGCTCTTTGTGGTTCTTACTTTTGTCGTTGGTGCAAATATGGAAAAATTGATCTGTGAGTCTTACCAAAACAGGAAGTTATTCCAGGTAAATGAGGTTTTTGTGACCATTAAGGGAGAGCTTGAGCCAAAACCTTGGGTTTCTTCAAGAGCAGTGCAAAGAGATAAGCAGTTTGGTTTTTATTCAAAAAGTTGAGATTCCATCTATTTATCAGAGAGAAAAAAATACTGTTATTATTAAATTTTTTTGTAAGTGAAATCAGTATCAAGAATTGAGGCATGTGTATCAATGCGGACATTCATATGTGGGGAAAAGAACATTTTTCTCAGCAGCAGTTTCCAAATGTGGCTGGAAATATCAGAAGCTACCCCAGGAAGTTTCTGACATTTTAAAGAGTTTCCCAGGTGACAGTTGCCCACACAGATGGTTTGAGACCATATATTTGAAGTGAAGTGAATGATCAATTATATGCCTCCTGGAAAGATAGTTTGTTCTTAGCAGAAATATGATGAGGCAGTTAGAAGTGGATCTCAAGCCTCATTTTCCCCCTTAAAACCTAACTCTACACAGTTGAAGGGGCCATTTCACATTTAGCTTCACTTAATTAGAAGGATGTTTGGGTTTTCATGTTTGCCCTCTAAGTTTGGCTCTCTGATGTTTTTCTCCAGATTCTGATTTTTTTAAACATATTTACTGTTTTACTGTATATATTTTCCAATACAGGATCTGTCATAAAATCAGGTGAATGGCTATTAAACTTATCAGTTGTTGTCATGGTATTTTAATGACTTGGTTAGTTGAGAAAAACTAAATTGAGAGCATAGATTTGTCATATTATCCTCACATGGATTCTTGGTAAAAAATAGTAACAACACATCAAACCAAACTTTATTATTTTCCATATTGTGTTAAATCGTTAAAAATAATTCTTAAAAAGTAGGGGATATTTCTAAACTATTTCCACTCCTCAAGCACATACACAGCCATGAAAGAATTAGCCCGTGTTAAATATATATGATGTGAACTCAGAGAATGTGTGAGTGTTAATTCATTTTGTCTAGAGAGAAGTCGTGAGGAGCTGGGTCAGCCACTTTGTGGCTTTCTATTGTCTACTCTTGATGGTCTGTTCTTCTTGTCATTTCTAATGTGTTTTACTAAAAAGTAGTGTTCTCCAAAGTAATTTCAGTTGATGCTACCCAGTGGCAGTTTGATTTATTCCAACCACACTATTGTTTTCCAGTTTTAAATTGAACATCAATGAGGAGCATCATGACATGAAAATCCCTAAAATATACTTAACATAATGTTGTTTTTATTATATGTGTGTATGTTAGTGTAAAACTGCCTTTCTTGTTTAAAAGTTTTAAAATTTGTTCTAGATTATGGACACACCATATTTACTAAATGAGAATTGGGAATACTATCTCTCTGGCATGGTACTTAACAAACCGGATATTAATCTCACTTTTGAGCAAGTTTACAGGTATAAGTAATTGCATTGTGTGGGGTTTTTTTGTTGTTGTTGTTGGTTTGTTTGTTTTTTTTGCTAGTTCAAATATTATTTATTTCCAGAATGACAATTTTATTTTCAAAGTGTCTATAACCTTAATGATCAGACTCACCAGTTTCAGAATTAAACTGTTCTCCAGTCTTACCAAAGAAAGAGTAGAAATAAGACCAAGAAGTTGATTCTTCCCTTGAGAACCTTCTAGACCTTGCAGTGGTGGTGTTTTAAGGTCCCCCTGCCCAGGGGTCACTAAGACACCCTGGTGAAGGTGACTTTAAAATGCAGAGCGGGACCCTGTGAAAACTCTTGTTCAAGGACCACCCTGCCCTGAATAAATGCCACGTAACATAAAGTCAGTGGATGCAGTTCAAGGGTCAGGCTGTGGGGCAGGGGCTGCCTGGGCTCCAGTCCTGGCTCTGCCACTGGGCCTCTGTGACCTTGGACAGTGCACTTCCTTGCTGTGCAATAGGAATGACATTTCTGTGTGTCTCAGCTCCTCCAGCAGAGACAGCAGAGGAGTGGCACATGTGTCCACCATCCTTGCACTCTGCCTCCCAGGCAGACGTTTCTAATCAATTGTGGTCTTCTACCCAGCCCAGAGACCTCTCAGGATCTTTCTCAACAGCATGTTTTAGGCAGACGTTATCAATCCATTGGTGTTTCTGTGCATGATTAAACCATCCCTAGAAGGAGAGGACAAGACCATGTTCTTTGTGATTCAGGCTCCTGCAGAACACTAGTCTTCTTTCTGTTAGTACATCAAGCTCTCTGTTCCAGCAGCACCAGCCTACTTGGGGTTCCCTGGGGGGGGGACTATTATACCTCCTAGGAATGTGGAGTGTTTCTTCTCCAGCATCTCTCAGGGTTAGAGGGCTCTGGCTGCAGCACAGAGAGGACATGCCCTCAGGAAATGGCTGTGTGGGTGGCAGAAATATGCACCAGATGAGGCTAAGGGGAGGTGGTTTTCCCATTTTCAGGAAGCACAGAGAGGTGAGGCCAAGTAAGATTTCTAGCCAAAGGATCTTGACCTATTGGTAGCCCCCTGGGTGTCTCCATCCTGCCACTAGAATATGCCTCCAACCAGGTGTTTAGTGAGTGAAGCTCAGCCCTGGGGATATGGAGAGAGATGGGCTGGCAGAGATTTGATAGAACCTTGTAATAAAACCCAAGATATGCCTTGAAACACCTACTTATAGCAAATGTTGTTTTGCTTTTTTGTTAAATTTAGTTTTTTTAATATTTTATTGATTTCAGAGAGGAAGGGAAAGGGAGAGAGAGAGAGAAACATCAATGGTGAGAGAGAATCATTGATAAGTTGCCTCTTGCATGCCCCCGACTGGGGATTGAGCTCCCAACCCGGGCATGTGCCCTGACCAGGGATCAAACCCTGCTCTCCTGGTTCATAGGTCAGCACTCAACCACCCAGCCACACTGACTGGGGATAGGGTGTTTTTTAAATGAGAATTTATTTCTTCCTGATGTATAAATGTGTTATTCCTCACAGACCTGGAAAGAACACAGTGGAGACAGAACATATTTACCGATCCACCTGAATCTGTTTCCAAATGGGACATTTTGTAAAGTGGGTAACAAAGTCAGGGATGGTGGGAGCCACAGGGGTTCAGGCCACTGCGTGGACCCCCAGTGGCCACTTTGTCACAGATTAAACAGAGACTGTTACCCTTTCTTGTCCTCGTTGGCAGTGGACAGAGGGGGCCACAGCTGCCTCTTTGGTTCATGGTTGCTCTGCTTATCCCCACAGAGACTGCAAAGAAAACAAAGGCCTCTACACTGCCCTGCGGCTGGAGAACATCTACAATGTCAGTGAGCAGCTCACCATCCAGGAGGTATGCACTCAGAGCCAGCCAGGGCATTCCCGCGGCTCTTTCCCCAATCCAATTGTCTGCTATTTCAAAAGGGAGCGAAATTCATATAAAATCAGCCACTTTAGAGTGACACTTAGTACATTCACAAGATTGTGCAACCCTCGCCTCTGTCTAATTCCAAAACACTTGCACCCCCTGCCTGCCCCCCCCCATTGGTGTCTTTCTTGAGGCATGAGTACCTCTAGTTGATTGTCCCCTAATGGGGCCTCCGAGCGAAAGATTCTGTCTCCCTGAGGGTCGGTGTTCTGAGAGGAGCAAGCCCTTTTTGCCTCACAGGGAGATTGGCTCTGTAAGACTGGCCACCGTTTTCTGCCAGGTCCCTGGCAGAGGGCTAGGCGACAGGATGGAATGGCCCCTTCTGACCAGCAGAGGGAGCGAGAGAGTTTCAGCTGCCCAGGCCTAGGGTGCCTTCCATCAAGGCCATCCCCACTCCCCTACACTTCCAGGCCCTCTGGGCTTCTCAGCTGTGAGGAGAGAATCTAAGGAGCCTTCTCTCCTCTAGACTTACAAATCGGAAGCAGATACAAGGGGTACCAGGGATGATATTGTTCCCCAAACCCTACAGCCTGTCCACTGAGATGTCACAAAAGGCCCCCAGTAGCCCAGGATGTCATGATGGCCTGACAGTTTTCCATGTGAGGAGTTCATTTGAAAGCAGTATGCTTAGTAGCCCTGGCTGGTGTTTCTCAGTGATTAGAGTGCCCGTGTGGACGTGTGTGTGTGTGTGTGTGTGTGTGTGTGTCTCAACCAATAGGTATGTCTCTCTCTCTCCCTCTCCCTCCCTTTCTCCCTTCTGCTCTCTCTCAATATTCTTGGGTGAGGATTAACAAAACAAATTTTAAAATTTTAAAAAGGGGGTTACAGTATACACATTTTATATTGATTATAGTCCCTAAATATACCTTGCCTATCTAAACTAATAAAAGCGAAATATTAAAATTAACCGTTTCTTCGGGACGGCCTAAGCCACGCCCACCAGCCAATCAGAGTGACTGTATGCAAATTAGCCCAGCCAAGATGGTGGAGGCCGCAGCCCTGGGCTCCGCCATCTTGGGAGACTGGGTCCTGGGAAGGTATCTGGGGCCCTAGGCCGCCAGATGCCTTCCCCGTGGAGAAGCTATGGGGGAAGCGGGGACCAGCCGGGCGGGACCCCGCAAGCCCCCTGGCGGGAGGACGATCCGGACCCAAACGGCCTCCCGGGGCAAGCAGGACCCCGCAAGCCCCCTGACCGGAGGCCAATTGGGACCCGAACGGCCTCCCGGGGCAAGCGGGACCCTGCAAGCCCCCTGGCAGGAGGCCGATCGCAGCCCCAACGGCCTCCCGGGGCAAGCAGGACCCCGCAAGCCCCCTGGCGGGAGGACGATCGGGACCCGAACAGCCTCCCGGGGCAAGCGGGACCC
>PVJC01046089.1:0-13443 GCA_004026665.1 Murina feae
GACAATATTTCCTTCCATTTAAACCCTAAGTTCCATATGAGATCACCTGCTGAAGTCCCTCTTTTCCTTGCTAAGTTTTCTGACAATTCTCAATTCACCTGTAGAACAGAGATAATTGGTGTGCCCTAGTCCTTAGTTCAATTAATGACCAAGATCAAATTAACTGACTTCCTCCATTCCCCCAGCTTATCTTGGTGAATTTATTTCTTAGGCACAAGAACACACATTCTGGATTCAGTTCTTCTACCATCTCATTCAGCAAACACATGATGAGCACCTACTATACACCAGGCATCAGACTAGGCTCTGAGATCCAAACGGTCAATGAAACTAAGCTTCTGACCTCGGGAGGTCCAACCCAGCCCCTCAGCTGCATGTTCCCTGGCAACACATATTGAAAGAGAAATGCTTATTGAAGTACTACACATTTCCATTGTTTATTGAACCTTGAAAAATGATTGAAAATTTATATGAGCTATTTTAACTTCTTCTGAGAATGTGAAGGCACAAAATAAAAAGATAATAAACCTTATGTCAGCAATTCAAAGTCATCCTTCAGAGACACTCTTATTCAGGCCAAAATGTTAGCTATGCGAGTAGGGTAAACGAAGGCACGCAACTGGACAGGTCTTTGGAATGAGCAAAATCAGAGCCACAGTCCCCAGCCCTGCTCCACATGCATCGAGCTGGACAGAGGATGCAGATGAAATTATTTCTCTTTTACCCACTGACCCTCTGCTTGCCCATGGAATGTGGTCAGCAATGGCTCTGGCCAGAAACCTGAGTAAGCAACCCAGATGCCTATCAGTGCACATGAGTAAATGTTTTAAAATACATTGGAATGAAGTTTGCACTTGGAAACAAACAACTGAAAAATCACCTCTGACAACCAGAAGTAATTTATAACGTCTCTTTGCAGAATCATGGTAAATTAATTGTTTCAGCAGAAGGAAAAAGTATTTTATTGCATATACTTAAAAGATACAACCAATAATAATATGAAATTCTAGCTCCCAACTACTGCTTTCAATATTCTTTGGGGAAGCACATTTGTTTTTAATTTTAGGAGTGGTTGGACCTTGGGAACTCAAACTTGGTTTACAATTTCAGCACTTTCGCTCACAGAAGACACCCTGACAAACGACTTTTCTTCTTATAAAACAATCAGCATAAGGACTTCTCTTATATTTTTAAATAAATAAGGTACAGTAAATATGAATGACTTTTCATATGGGTGTTACTGAGGTTTAAAACAGCAACAAACATTCCCTATTACCAACAAAATGATTTCTAATTATTTTTTAATCTGCCAGTCTACTACAGAGACAGCACTACTTAATAAATTTAATCTAAAATAATTTTTATATATCCAATGAGTAAATAATAAGACAAACCTAATGATAACAATGAACATTATCATTCTCCACGTCTTCTAATAAATGTAATACATTGAACCAACCAACAACAAACAATAATATCATTTGTCTTATAGTTTAACAAGTTCATCTAAAGTCTATCTTTAATAATTATTCCAGTCTTCAAAATGATGCAATCTCTCCATCCAGAGAAGGGAAAAAGAGAGAGGGAGAGAGTTTAGGGGAGGAATATACCAAATCAAAATAAAATTACATAAATCAAGGCCCGAGTCAAATCAAATAGCTCAACAAATAAGACCTATGTTAAGATCTTTAAAAAACTAATTAGGTAAAAGAGGACATTTGGGTTAGAAGTCCCTTCAGGGCTATGTGTAAAAGAAAAAACTGAATTCCACTTGGGATTATATCTCTGAGAATTATATCTCTATTAAGAATTATATCTCTAATTATATCTCTAATGTCCTCTAGGCCATGATTTTGCTGCTCCATCCATTGAACAGACACAGCTACCTATTATGAAAAAAAAAATCACACAGGATTCAAAAAGACAATAATAATAAGGGAGCATTTTAAATGAAGAAAACCCCTCACCTCCCCCAAATAGAAAAGAAAGCAAGAAAACAAATACATGAGCCTCAATCTCACAAGCATGTTATGTCTGGTTTTCGGCCAAATATCACAAACCACATTTGACATTTTGTGTTTTTGGCTCAGTGGCACCAGAATGACTTTGAGGGGAGTAAGGAGGGACAGAAAGAACTTAGAAAATGGCAAACAAGAGCTTTCCAGAGCACAGCTATATCATTTCTGGTAGATAGGAAGACAGCATTGGCAGTAGTCCAATTTAAAAAACAAATCAATGATACACGGAGCTAGAATCCTAAAATATAATCCAGGGAAGGCCAGGCTTGGAATTCTCTTGGCTTATACTGTGAAACTAACTTCTCACCTGTCAGCAGAAAGAACAATGTGTACCTATACCAGGGTACTGAACAACACAGCCTTGTCTCAAGAAACTGCCTCAAATCTCTGATCACTCACAGCACGTTACATGTTTTAGGTTAAGAAGGTAAGGAAAGGATAATCCTAAGTCCAAAGACAGTGCCTAAAATGCGAAGGCAGATGAAATCAGGAATCTCCTTGAACCTGGCTTGGCACATTGGAATTCGTCACTGTCTATAAAGAAACTGCTAAGGCTGCTGAGGATGTGAAAGTTAATACCGTCCTCCATGGCCACGCCCCCTAGACAGCTAGGCTGTAATGCTGATTTCTACCAAAGTTCTTCATTTTGGAACAGAAAATTCTTAAGTCTGAAATCACCCATTCTCTAGTAGGCTCCCTTACTGAGAGGCGTTTAGTTTAGTGCTGGGATTCAGCTTATGTAATTGGATGTGGGATGGTTTGTTTGCTTTCTCCTTTTTGTTTTTTAGGTGGAGGGGGGGGCACTTCAGAAATGGCTAAAGATTTCTCCCTAGCTTATACAGATACATATGACTTCTATGAGGTGAACTGTAAAGTAAAAACTGTTCATGATTTAGTTTTGACCAGGATTAAAGCTGGATTTTATAGAATTCTTGTTAGTCTTTGTGCAAGAACATTTTTATATACTCCTGTCAGTAAACTCAATTATCAACAATACAGGTAAATAATTATGGAAAGTGAGATAAAGAAGAGTGATCTTTCTAAAAAGCATAGCAACAAGTAAGTCATAAAGGATGACAAAATCATTACCTCTGCTCTCTGTGTTCTGGGAAAAGCAGTTGATTTTTCTATGGCATAAACCTCCACCAGGTAAAGGCAAGCTCCTTGCTCCCGGTCCAGAATGGCTGCTGTCTGTATCATGCCAGTTTGTCGTCCAATAGTAAAGAGACGCCCAACGGTTTTTTCTTCACAACGAACTGAAACAATATAATACTCCACTGGGGCTTCCGATCCTCTAGGGCTAGCTGCTTCTATTGATATTACATTGGTACCAATGGGTTCCCCTTCCTTCAAAATAGTTATATATTTGGGTTGAGTAAAAACAGGTCCATCGAGGCCCTGAAGTATGACGGTCAATTCCGTGGTGGATTTCCTCCTTTCTGGGCCAAGGTCTGTTGCTGAAACAATGAGGTTATAGATCAGCTGTGAAGGCACCAGCGCGGAGGCCACTCTCAAGTCTCCGCTAAAACGGTCCACGACGAAGGTGTCTGTGTCCCCATTGATGATCTCGTACTCCACCTCTCCATTGGCACCTTCGTCTGGGTCAGCAGCCATGACTGTTGTCAGCACAGAACCAATCACAGCCGAAGGGTCTGCAGCAAGGGCGTTCTGCGATATGAACACTGGAACATTGTCATTGAGGTCTGTGACCAAAATGGTCACATTTTTCAAAGCATACCTTCTAGTTTCTATGGGCACAGCTTGATCGTTGGCTTTCACAGTTAACTCGAAGAGATTAGCAAACTCCCGATCTATTTCAGCATTGGTATATATAGTGCCTTTGACTTCATCTATGCCGAAGTGGTTGCCCCTTGGCATCTGTTGGATGATCGTGTAGGCTAGCTGTCCATTAATGTCGGCATCGGGGTCGTGGGCGGTCACTGAAATGACAGACGTACCAATGGGAAGGTTCTCAACAATAGACTTGAAAATATCCCCAGGAGGAAAGCTGGGAGGGTTGTCGTTGAAATCCCTCACATGGATAACCACTGACATGGTGGATGAACGAGGAGGCCTTCCTTGGTCTTTTGCTGTAATATTTAATTTGTACAACGATTGTGTTTCAAAGTCCAATTTCTTGGCAAGAAAAATACTCCCAGTGTTTGGGCTAATGCTGAAAGTTCCATGGTTGTTAGTCCCAGTAATGCTGTAGTGCAAATCAGCATTGTCACCAGAATCTGAATCCGTGGCAGTAACGGAGGACACGAGTTCACCAATTCTCATGTTTTCCAAAACGTCAACAAAGAGTGTGGATTTAGGGAAAGAGGGGGTATTGTCATTTTCATCTAAAATATCAATATTTAAGGTACAGGTTGAGTTGAGGGAGACTGCCCCTGAATCCACTGCTTGAATGACCAGGGAATAGGCAGGTGTTGCTTCATAGTCTAATTTGCCAATTAGTGTCACCTGGCCAGAGGTACTATCTATAGCAAACTGTCTTTCTTCATTTCCTTTTATTACAGAATAATGAATAAGTCCATTATTACCTTCATCAACATCTGAGGCAGATACTCTTAAAACCTGTGTCAGGTTGGCTGCAGACTCTGATATCGTAGCTTGATAAAAGTCTTTTACAAATTTGGGAGCGTTATCATTTATATCCTTCATGTAAACATGGACAGTGGCCTGATCCTTGAGAGGCTGTGGGAGCCCCTGGTCTGTTGCAATGACAGTAAAGCTAAACACTGCAGTCCCCCTGCGTCTCATGAGAGACTCCCTGTCAAACTGATGAGTACTCGTAATTTCCCCACTAAGAGCATGCAACTCGAAATCTGGCTGCACCATTTCAAATGAATACCTTACTTCTCCATTTGGCCCAAAGTCTTTATCTACAGCACTTACTTTGCCCACAAATGACCCAGCTTTCTGCTCCTCTTCAAAATAAAATGAGTAATTGGTACTGTTAAAAAGAGGTCTGTTATCATTTACATCTTCTAAAATTACAGTAACATTCACAGTAGCACTAAGGGGTTCCACAGCTCTGTCGGAAGCAACAACCAGTAAAACATATCTGTCTTGAAGTTCACGGTCCAGTTCACTTTTTATATACAATTGACCATCTGGGAATATGCCAAAAGCATCCCCTATATTTCCTTCAGCAATGCTGTATGCGATTTCACCATTTGCTCCTGAATCCTTATCAAAAGCTTGCACTTTAAAGAACCGAGAATTCACAGGTTCTGACTCAGAAAGGGTGACCTCATAGGAGAGCTGGTCAAATACTGGCGGGTTGTCATTTACGTCATGGACATAAACCGTTAGGATGACACTGGAGGAGAGCTGCGGAACACCCATATCAGATGCCAAGATCTCTAACTGGTAGGAACCAGCATGGACATCGAGGGGCCCTAGCAGACTAACATGACCATCCTTCTCACTGATAGTAAAGAGATTCTTGGGGTTCTGCTTCAGGCTATAGAGCACCATGCCATTAACACCTTCATCAGGGTCCACAGCTTTGGCTTGGAAAATGCTGTGACCAGCCTGCCAATTCTCCACCACATTCACACTCTCTACTGCCTGAAGGAAATGGGGAGAGTTGTCATTCAAATCCTTCACTGTTATGTTAACCACAGTGTCTCCAGTCACTGTGCCCCCACTGGCCACTACTTTCAGCTGATAAAAGGACTGCTCTTCTCTGTCAATCACACTCCCAGTGGTAAGCTGCCCAGTGACCTGGTTGATAGCAAACATACCTTTCTGATCCCCAGTAGTAATGAGATAACTGATGTTGGCATTGAGATCCATGGTGGAAGCAGACACACTACCCACATGATATCCCAGAGCCACATTCTCAAAGACCACGAAGCTGTAGGCAGCCTGACTGAATACAGGTGGGTTGTCTTGAGTGTCCAATACAGTGATGGTTACCACTGCCTGGTTGGGAGACTGTAAATTGCCACCATCGGTAGCCACTACTTGGAGTTGGTAAGCTGTTTTTTCTTCTCTGTCTAGGGCCATTCTTGTAGAAATTACCCCGCTCTGAGCATTGACCTGGAACCGAGACCTGTCCCCAGCTGATATGCTATATTTGATAGTTCCGTTGAGACCCAAGTCAGGGTCAGTGGCAGACACTGTGGTGATGTAGCTACCTCCGGGCTCATTCTCCTGAATATGAGCAAAGTACTGGACTGGGTAGAACACGGGACTGTTGTCATTCATATCCAGGAGACTCACATTTATGCGAGCCACTGAGGACTGGGGAGGGGAGCCCAGATCTGTGGCCAAAACCAATAGGGAGTAGAAAGATTGCTCCTCTCTGTCCAAGGAGGAGATAGTACTCAACCTCCCAGACACAGGATCCAGACGGAAAGACCTCTGGTCAGTCTCAGCCTCTTGTAAGGAGAAACGCACTGTCCCGTTGTCACCCAGGTCCCCATCAGTTGCCCTGAGCACCAGCAGTTCTGTCCCTGTTGGGGCGTTCTCAACCACAGATACATCATACCCTTGTGGCTGGCTAAATACTGGCTTTTCATCATTCACATCCAGGAGAGTTACTACAAGCTGGGCGAAGGAGACCTTAGGGTGGACGCCCTGGTCCCGAGCACTAATATTCAGTACAATTTGGGAAGCAACTTCACGGTCCAAGCCCCCAGCAGCCCCGGTGGTCACCAGGCCGCTGTGTTCACTGATATGGAACCAACCTAGTCCATTGCCAGAGACAATGCTGTAACGCAAATTGGCATTGAGACCAGAGTCACCATCCGTGGCAGACACTCCACTCACATAGCTTCCCGGAGGCGCCTCCTCGCTCAGGTTCACTCGGTACACTTGCTGCGCAAAGACCGGAGGGTGGTCATTGATGTCATTGACAAAAATCACCAGGCTGGCCACGGAAGAGCGCGCCTGGACCGCGGCGGCAGGGGGCGCCCCGTAGTTATCCGAGACAGACACCGTCAGGTTGTAGGAAGGGATGCGCTCGCGGTCCAGGGCGCTGGCCACTTTGATGAGGCTCAGGTTGGGCACTTTGCTGCTCTGCACCTCAAAGTGGCGCTGCTCGTTGCCCGCAAGAATTTGCACCGAGATGTTCCCGTTGGCCGCGGGGGAGTCTGCGTCCGTCACGGTGAGCAGAGCCACCACCGTGCCCACCTGAGCGTTCTCGTCCACCGAGGCGTAGCGCGAGGTGGCGGGGAAGTAGCGGAATTTCACCACCGGGTCATTGTCGTTGACGTCCAGGAGCTGAACCAGCGCCTCTGCGCGCCCGGTGAGGGAGGGCACGCCGCGGTCCAGCGCCTGCACCGTCAAGGAGTACTGGCGCCGGGCCTCGAAGTCCAGGGGCTCCCTCACCGTGATGAGCCCCGTTTCGGGGTCGATCTGGAAGGGGGTCCCCTCGTCCTGCAGCCGATAGCGGATGTCCGCGTTGGTGCCCTCGTCCGCGTCCGCCGCCGCCACCTGCAGGACGCTGGCGCCCACGGCCGCGTCCTCGGGCACCCCCGCCTGGTAGTGGGAACTGCCAAACACCGGGGGGTTGTCGTTAATGTCCTGCACGGTCACGTTTACCTGGAGGTAGCCCCGCCGCGTGGGCTCGCCCTTGTCCTTCACTTCCACCAGCAGCTGGTACTGCGGCGTGGCCTCGCGGTCCAGCCCGCCCTGGGACACCAGGTGCAGGAAGGCGCCCTCGCCGCTCGGGTTCAAGGTGATGTCCAGGCGGAAGCGACCCTCCTCGTTGCCCTGGATGATGCGGTAGGAGTGGTGGTCCACGCCATTGGAGCCGATGTCCGCGTCGGTAGCCGTATCCAGGATGACCTGGCGCCCGCTGCTACTGTCCTCCTTGAACGTGACCGTGATGGAGGGGTCCGGGAAGACAGGGGCGTTGTCGTTGAGGTCCCACACCAGCACGCGCACCTCGGTGGGGTAGGTGGGCGAGCTGGAGAGGACCACCAAGTTGATCACGTCGCTGGGCAGGCTCTCGCGGTCGATGGTGGCCGTGGTGTACAGGGTCCCCGTGCTGCTGTTGATGGCGAACAGGGCGTGGCTTTCGCTGAGCCGGTAGGTGAAGCCCGGGCGCGTCTGGATGGTGCCCACCAGCGTGCCTGGGGGCTGCTCCTCCAGCACCTGGAACACCTGGCGCTGCTCGGCCCCGCCGACCCGGGTGGGCCCGGGGAGCAGCCACAGCAGTCCGAGGACGCGCAGCAGCTTGAGGACCGAGGGGGCGGGCAGCGGGAGCCAGGCGCGGCCAGCAGCCCAGCGTGCGGCCAAGTCCATGGTCCCGGCTCCCTGGAATGGTGCGATCAATAGGAGGAATAGATGAGGCAGAAAGAAGAAGGCAAGGGCCGTGGGTTCCGTGTCCCGGTAAAGGCCACGGATGGTCCCGAGAGCTGTGTTATTTTCAAGGAGCCGCCAGCCCAGCAGAAGCGAGTCGCCTCAGCGAAAGGTAGCCATTCAGACGCGCGGTGCCCGAGAGACGCGGGTACTGGAGGCAGCCGAGCATTCCGCGGGGCGCTCCCGGGCGCTGAGGAGTTCCGGAAAAGTTTCTCAAACCTCAGGATTCCCCCCTCTCCCCTCCTTCACGTTGGTGCTGAATCTGGAGACTCTGAGCGTTTCGCCCGGGTGGCCGAGAGCTGGGAGAGGTGGCCCGTGCTTAAGGTGTGTGAGCGATCGTGGCCAACGCTCTGCAGAAACTTTGGAACTTGCCGAGGAACTGAGGAGGGGAGGACCGACCGACCGACGCGGGTGGCGCCGCGGGCGGAGGACCGCGGCGCACGGAGAGGGGCGGGAGGGCGCCGGGAGGTGAGCGAACTCCTCCCCTACGGGCTGGAGACCAGGGGTCTCCGGGTCTCCGCGAGTCCCCAGCCGTCAGGACCAGGCTGTGGCGCCCCTCCTCGGGGCTGCCCGAGAGGCTGCGAGGCCCGGGCGGGGCGGCAGCGCGCGGGCGGCCGGCAAACAGCGCTCCCGGCGCGGGCGCTAGGGCTTCGGTGCCCGCGAGCGCTCCGCCGCATCCTCCTTCTCCTGCAGCCGCGGCCGCCGCCCCTGCTGCCGGCGCGGGCAACTTCCAGCGCTCCTCGGCATGGTTTTATTCTACTCCCGCCGGGGCGCCTGCCGACCCGTTATTTGTACATCCACAGCGAGCGCAGGTCCCCCGTTCTTCTCGGCCCCGCGGGGTGCCAGGCGGCGGCGGCGGCGGCGGCGTGCGGTCCCCGCGTCCCCTCCCCTCAGCATGCCGAGGGGACCGTGCTGGGGCGGCCCCGGCGGAGCCCGAGTCTATCGCGCCTCGCCCCTGCCCCCGGTGCTCTTTGCTTTTACGGTCCCGGGTCAGTTTCACTTTGTAATCCGCAAGGCTTTAGGTTTGGGGGCGCTTGGACCCCCTTTCTCCTGTGCCGTCGGCGGGGAGGCGGGGACGCGGCGCCGAGCGGTGGCGGCGCCCGCGGCAGCTCGGGCCGGCGTCTGTCAGCGCTCTGCTGCTCGCCCGCCGGGCGGGAGGTTGTGCGGCGGTGCAGCCGGCGCTCGGGAGCCCCTCTCCGCGCCCCCGAGCCCTCCCTCTCCCCGCCCCTCGGCCGCCGCCGCACGCGCGCGCGCACTCGCCCCGCGCGCGGCCGCCGACACACACACACACACACACACACACACACACTCCAAGGGGCGGGCGGACCGCGGGGCGAGCCGGACTCCCAAACTTTGCTCGCCACTCACGGACCCGCTCGGGGTGCGCGACGACGCCCCCTCGCTCCCAGCCCGGCCCCCCGGCCCCGCGCCGCCCAGCCCATTGGGCCCCGCGCCGCCCCGCCCGCGCGCGCCGGTCGCCCGGGCTGCCGACTGGCTGTTCCCGACGCTAATCACTCCCGCGGCCTCAGGGGGCCTGGGCGTTGCGGGGTGGGACCCCCGCGAGTCGGAGGCGCTAAGAAGGGGGCAATGTTTTTCTCCCCCCGGCCCCCCCCGCCCCACGCTTTGGGGCCAATCTTGGCCGGCGTCAGAGCAATAACAGCAAAAAGCTGCCGCAGAATTGATGGGGGTTAGGTCAGGTTTGCAGATAAATAACTTGAGTGGCGGGGTCCGGGAGAAGCCGGTCGGTTGTTATGGTAGCAATAACTCAGGGGTAAGGGGGCCGAGGGAGGGAAAAGAAAGGCCGGGGGCGGGGGGCGAGGTCTGGTGGAGCGGGGAGGAAGGATTAGGCAAAGCCTGTCTGGGAATGCGCGGCGCAGATTGGCTTTAACCGTTTCCTGCCTCTTCTCTTTCTATGGATCCGACCAAATGCAAACCGACTCCCCCCGGTGCCTCCTCGGTCCGCAGAGCGTGCTCCCCGCACTCCCGGGCTCCCTCCACCCGAAGCCTGCGCCCAGCTCCACGCTCCGTCGCCCAGGTGACCAGGGGCTCCGACGCCTTGGCACCCACTGCGCTCTGGACTTCCTATAGGAAAAGCGAGGGAAGCTCGGTGTTTGTTTTGATTCCTTCCCAAATGGATCCCAGGTGCCAGTAGCCAAACCTTACTGTTCAACAATAACAATGGTAGCCCTTGGGAAAGACGGAACCCTTTTCCTGTTGCAAAGTTTGGAATTTTCAGCTCTGTTGGAATATTTCCCCCTTTCTGTAGCCAAAGGGATCCTGACAGAATTTGGGTTTTTTTGTTTCTTCTCTCTCTCTCTCTCTCTCTCTCTCTCTCTCTCTCTCTCTCTCTCTCTCTCGTCTGGGGAAAATAGACATGAAAAAAATATAAATAGAATGAAATTTAAATTTGAAGAATGCCAAGTACTGCACTCAAACCAAGTCCCCTGCTATTTACAGTAGCTGATTTTTGGAGTCGCATCATCGCTTCTTTAAAAGAATTTAAAAAGTGACTAGGAATCAGGTAAGTATTCCTTTCTCTTTGAGAGAAACCAGTTTGAAAATAAGAATTTAAACCAAGCAACGCAAATACAATATAGGGCATATGGCATGCATTTTTGCCACAGTGACCCTCTCCAAATTTAAAACTTTACTGAGCCCGGGGATATTTCAGCGACGGGTAAATGCTGCCCCCTGCTGTTCGTCAATCTTAAGGTCTTCGGTAGCCTTATTTCTTCCTTAAAATTAAATGCAGAGACTAGAAGGATCAGATTGCAAGGCTAATTTCTCCTTCTTGCCTAGGGATAGTGGTAAAGAAAAAAGATCGTTAGGAATCTCCTACTGCCTTTCTTTATTTAAGGTAAAAGAAAAAATGAAGAGCAATAGAGAAGACAGCAAATTCAAGTTTTCTGATGTAGACAGCCTGTAACCCGAAGTAGCTATGGAAACCTGAATTCTAAAAATGCTACCACCAGTTTCTTTGTTTAGGTTAGAGTGTTCACTTCTGCATGTTCCTCTACTATACGTGCTACTGAGTACATAGTGTATGTACATATGGCAGTACAGTATACACATACTGAGTGAATTGTAAACAGACAAGAAAATTAAGTTTTCCCATTTCTGTATTTTTTTATCTTTTTAAAATTTATTTATTTTTATTAAATCTTTGTTGTTCAGATTATTATAGTTGTTCCTTCCCCCCCCCCCAGCTTCCTTCCACCTGGTTCCCACCCCACCCTCTGTCCTTACACCCACCCCCCACAACTGTCTCTTCTGGTACCCCCATAATTCGGATGGTGGTACGCTTGAAGTTGTCCCAGAGGCTCCTTATCTTCATATTTTGAGATTCTTTTTTCTTTTCTGATTGGGTGTTTTTTGCTTCTTTGTATTTCAAATCTTTGACTTGATTCTTGCGATCCTCTAATCTGCTGTTGGGATTTCTGCATATTATTCTTTATTTCAGTCAGTGTATGCTTAATTTCTAGTTGGTCCTTTTTCATATCCTCGAGGGTCTCACTAGATTTATCGAAGGTCTCACTAAATTTATTGGTGGTTTCTAGAAAATTCTTGAAAAACCTTACAACCGTGGCTTTGAACTCTATATCCAGTAGTTTGCTTTCCTCCATTTCTGTCATTTGTGATCTGTTTCTTTGTCTCCGCATTTTGGCTGCCTCCCTGCGTTGACAGAGTGGCTTTCTGTGCTAGGTGTCCTATAGGGCCAAGTGGTTCAGCCTCCCCAATTACCTGTGATGGACACTCCTTTGTGGGCTTTTTGCACAGTCTTGGTGCACCCCTTTGTGAGCTGTGTGCACAGTCTTGTTGTAGTTGAGCCTTTATTGTTGTTGGTATCACTGGGAGGAATTAATCTCCAGGCCAATTGGCTGTGGGAATCAGCATTTCTGTATTTTTTAGGACTTGAAAACTTTTTAAAGCATTGGATGCTGTTCTCTTAAAAGAAAGACATCTTTAAGCCTTTTCTCAAAACTTCCTCTGCCAAAAAAAGGTACAATCTTAATATCACTATTTTGAAGTAATTTAGCCAACAAAAAATTGTAGGTTAAAATAGAACCACATTTTTTTTACCGACCATAGCTATGATGTGTGATTTTAAGAGAATAATAGGGATTTTTCTTTTGGTTGTTGTTTGCTAATGCTCCATTCAAGTAGGAAAAGTAGAAAGAAAACATTTAGGTACTTGTTGTAGGAGAACAAGTTCTTTGGAGAGCCTATGAGATACCTTTGTATTTAGTATCAATACTGTTATATTTATCCTCTATGAGTGGATCTAATTTGGGGGAACAAGTGAAAATCATTCTCATTCTGTGGAATGGAAAGTTTATATTTTGTGTAATCCATATTTTATAGTGTACATATTTATTTTAAAAATCAAGATATGGCAAAATTAATACAGAGAATGGGTATTATTCAGTACATAAAATAACTTTTGAACAGTTTTGAAAGAGGATTGTAAAAATTATTTAGATAATGGTACAGTTATTTGAATAAATGGAAGCTCTCCATGATAACTACTGTAAAATAACACATTCTTTTGTAGCTAAAACCTACACATAGAATTACAATTTATGTATGCCAGGTACATAATTTAAAGCCTTGTATGGATAATGGTTTTACTGAAAGACCAGGAATGAGGTATTCATTTTATTTTATTTTTCTCCATTGGGTTTCAAAAATTGTGGTACTCTAATGCATGATAAAAAGTAAGGGTGGTCCTCTTAATAAATAAAAAAATTTAAGTAAAGATGCTTCCCAAAATATAAATGAAAGAAAATAAAGATATAGAGAGATTATATGCATGAATAAATGAGGTTTAGGTTATTTTTACTCTTCCACTAAAAGTTTAATTATTTTAAAAGGATTACTTAGTGAAAGCTTTCATTAAACATGAAATAAGATACTTCTAAAAGAGAAGATATTCAGCAGTTTTAATAGACTGTAGGGAAAATTATATTTTTATGTTCAGTCATGAAAGAAACTAGAGAATATAGCTCATTTGAACTTTAGGGCATACATCAAAACAAATAGCTTTTATAACAATTTGTTATCCTGATCCTTACACTTTTGCCCTCATTAGTGTATGAAATGTCCA
>PVJC01046090.1:0-13415 GCA_004026665.1 Murina feae
AGTCATCCCCTCCTGCGCACACCTCTGGGGAGGAGAGAGGGCTGGTAGAGTTCAGTTATTAATGGCCAGCGATTTGCTCAGTGCCTATGTCATGAAGCCTCCATAGAAACCCCAAAGGACAGGGTTTGGAGAGCTTCCAGGTTGATAGACCCATGGAGGTTCAGGGAGAATGGAGCCCCTGTCACGGGCATGGAAGCTCCGCGTCCTTTCCCCGTACAAGACCCTGTGTTATATCCTTTCATAATAAACTGGAGATATGGGAAGTAAAATGTGTTCTCTGAGTTCGTGAGCCACTCTAGCAAATAATCACACCCAAGGACGGGGTCCAGTTTATAACCGTGTGGACAAAAAAAAAGGCCACATGCTAACTGACTAGCCCAGGGAAGGTCTGAATGGCGGTTTTGCAAAACCAAAGACCTAAAGGAGCCACCAAGGATGGTCTGAAATTAAAACTTTAACTAAAAGCAGTTTATAGTAGGTCATCAGTATCCTGACAAAGATCTACTTTGATCTTTACTGAGCCTATTTATCTTTTTACATCTAAGATAACATACCTGCAAAATGTCAGGGTAACTTGTGACTTCCCGTTTTCCAGACCCCTCAGGACACAGCAAATGGCACTAGGGCAGAAACTACAAACCCCCTCAGTGCTACTGGCATCGTGTTATTTTTTTTTAATTTTGTTTTATTGCTTAAAGTATTACAAAGAGTGTTAGATAAGTTTCCATTTTTTTCCTTGACCTTCCCCCCTCTTCCCCTACCCCTCAGTCTTGTGTCCATTGATTATGCTTATATGCATGCATACAAGTCCTTCAGTTGATCTCTTAACCCCCCCAAACCTCTCCAGCCTTCCAGCTGTAGTTTGACAATTTGTTCAATGCTGTTTTGCCTTTGTATCTATTTATGTTCATCAGTTTATAATGGTCTTTATTATCCATTAATAAGTGAGATCATTCGTGTTATTTATTGACTGTTAACTATCCTGCACCCACCTGTGTAAAAGAAGCAGGTGTCTATCGTTTCACCTTTTATCCAATCCCAGAGGTTTCCCCGCTTTGCTTTCTCCCACCTCCCTAATCTGTCATCAGTGGATTTCATGTAACCCACTACATCTCCTCCTTTGATTGTAATGTATAAAACAAGGTGAAAAATTGCCCTTCTCCAGAGCATTACCCCAAAATGTTGAGATTCTGCTTCTCGGCAATTGTTGACAGTTTGGCTCAAATAAACTCACAAAAATTCTTTACAGGTTTGAATGTTTTTTACATTAAGAGCCAGTTGGTCAGAAGCACAGGTGACAACCTGGACTTGCAATTGATGACTGAAGGGGGTGGGGAGGGGGCAGTCTTATGGGACTGAACCCGAGATCTGTGGGATCTGACGCGATCTCCCAATAGTGTTGAAAATGAGTGGAATGGTAGAACACGCCGCTGGTGTGGATAATTGCTTGGATGTGGGGACCCCCACCCCCACCCCCACATTGGAACTGGTGTCCGAATCTCAGTCCCTCACAGACCGAGCGCAGTCCTGACAGGGACAGAGCACAGACCAGGGGTTGTCCTCTCTACATGCAGGCAGGACAGAGACAGGGCGAGGGCTTCCCTCTGCTCCTGCTTCTGGTCTGACAACTGGGAATAGCAGGTAAGAGGGTCTAAAAACAGTTTCTTCCCTAGTTTTCCTTTCTGGGGGGGAAGAGTGGGAATTTCTTTGCTTCTAAGGCACCTTGAGGATTGGAAAATAACCCCCTCCCCCAACCCACCTACCCGAAGTCAACAATAGAATGACTTCATTGACTTCAGAGCAAAGATCTAGGAGCTGTTTTCCTCAGGGATCCCGGAAGCAGGATGGGGTGCAGGATCAGGGTGGGGGGTGGGGCATATAGGAAGGAAGGCCGGACCCCCCTCAGACACCACTGGGCTCCTTCCTGTCCCAGGTCTATCTCTCAGGACAAGAGAGGAGGTGGAGGGACTGATTTGGAACAGTAGGGAACTCCCCACTGAGGGGGCAATTGAGGCAATGTGGGGGTTCAGACTATCTGTATCCTGGACAGAAGGCCGCTTTCTTCCCCAGGGATGCTGAGCCCAGGGAGGTGCAACCCCTCAGCTGTTCCAGTCCCAAACACTCTGCCTATGTGTCTCCTCTGTGCCAGGGCCTCCCAACTGGACCAGCAGGTCAGCCACTGACTTAATGCTGAGTTTCTGAAGCAGCTTTGTTCCCTCAGCAGGGTCCAGCCCCTGCCGCTGGGCACCCCTCCATAGCCGAGGTCACTGCAAGGAAGCAAGAAGAGCTCCGATGTCGACAGGCAGTGGAGTGCGGTCAGAGAACCAGAGCTCCTGGCTTGAAATCCCAGAGCCACCAGTTACTAGCTGTGTGGCCTTGAGGGAGTTATTTACCCTCTCTGTGCTTCAGTTTCCTTGTATGTACAACGGGGATAATATTAACCTACCTCACTGGGGTATAGTGAGGCATAAATGATGCCCTTAAGACTGGGCCTGGGTAGATGTAAATACTCAGAAAAGGCAAGCTGCTATTTTTACGGGGTCGGGTCTAGGGCAAAGGATCCAATGGCCAGGATTCCTTCTATCCTGAGCCCTGCCATAGAGACTAGCACTATGTGGATACCTTATCCAATTAACCACGTACAAGAATAGAAGGAAGGAACTATTATATCCCAGTTTACAGATCAAGAGCCTGAGTGGCCAAAGGGTCCAGCTGGTATTCAACACCTGAGGTAGCCGATTTCAGACACCATGCCCTTGGTTGCCTCCCACCAGGTTACATAGCCCAGAGAAGAGACTGCAGAAAGCAAACAAGTAGGATAGTTTATGGAATTGAAGGGTGAGTGTCTACTGGGCATTAGGGAAGGAACACGGGTTACTCTGGGGAAGCCAGGACCTGTGCTTCCGTCCTTTGGCTGAAGAGTCACTTTTGCTCCTCAGTTTACAAGGCTGAACCAGCCACTAGTAACTTCTGAGATGTACATGTTACAATCCAGACACTCAGAAGTTCCGGCTAATGAGATGTGAATCTCTCTCCTTCTAAATCCCAGCTCCGAAATTTCTGAGAGAGGGTCTGATGGCCCAAGCCCAGGTAATGTCCAGTGATGTCTACCTTCCATGGTAGGGGTCCGAGTCTTCTTGTAGAAATGCGGCAGCTTCTGCTATAGTCAGGTGCGTGGAGGAGGGGGCTGGGAAGGAGAGGTTCTTGGGAAAGGAAAATCTTGCAGACAGTCCACAGGAGTCTACTCATTGGGCTTTTCTTCTCTCTCCATCTGCCGGAAACCAGTTCCAGCGTGTCATAATTTCAAGAGTTTCATCAAAAGGTTGATGAGACTTGGGGACTCAAGAAGGTTGAGTCACACATGTAGTCACCTGTTGGGAATGGCTAAAGGCATTTCCCCAAACCTGAATAGGAAACTGATTATGGCTGCCCGACGGTTAAAGGGCATCTTAAACTACATGTGATTGCCTCCTACTGGCCAAACACTTGAACGGCCGTAGGCTAATTCCCCCATTCTGACAATGGACTCTGTACTAAACCCTGACCCTTTGAAGTGTACATCTCTGCCTTGCCTCAGGACAAGTTGTGTTAATAAAAAGCACGGGGTCCTGGGACCGGGAGAACCTAAGGCCTTAGACTTAAGATCTTGGATCTTAGCTCCTTTAGCTAAGCTCCTCTGACCCCCAATGCCTTTCAAAATTATATCTCGTCTCCGAACTCTTTATTAGTCTCTGGATTCCTGTGTCATCTACATAGAGCCTTTTCCAGATTCCTGAACCCTTCTTGATGCTGGGACAAGAACCCTGGCATCCATCTTTTCTCTCTTCATAGCTGTTCTTTGCTCATATTCTCAACTTGTGTTCACCTCTGCCTCTTTGATCTTGCCTTGCTCCAACTCATGACTTCTCACTCTGTAACCATAACTCACTGCTGCTTCCCCAAACTCTCCATGTTTCCTCATTCAAACATTTCAGCTAATTCAAATGATCTCCAGCCCACGTTTCCATACCAGGCCAGTTCATTGCACTGTCTCGCTGAAGGGCTGGCTGCCCTGTGGTGCAGAGCCTATGCTCGAGAATCTTCTAGGGCAACACAAGTCTGTGCCCTTTGAGGGCTATGGGTTGGGTGATTCTCCTGTGGGCATTGAACTGAGGCTGATACCATGAGGAGATATAAAAGGATGCGCCTTCCTGAACTCTTCTGCCCTGAAACTCACTAACCATAGCATTAGATCCTGGAGATTGCCATGGGATGCTGAGTGCATTTATCCAAGTGTACAATGGCTTACATAAATTAGAAGATTATTTCTTGACTAGAGGCCTGAAGCACGAAATTCATGCAAGGGTCTTGGCCCTCCCAACCCCGGCTGCCTCGAGGCCCTGCAGCCCTGCTCTCTACTTACTCATGGTTTTGGAAGGTTGTTCCAGAAGGTCTAATTAATTTCGGGGCCATGCAGGATAGCCTTTCTATTTGAGTGCTCCGCTCTCCTCTGCCACTGGGTGACTGTCCCATTTTCTAATTAGCATATTAGCTCTTTATTTATAGGATTACATATCAAATGGGAATAAGCAGTCTAGAGCAGATTTGATGGGATTATGGTGTTAGGGCCTAGCACTTTCTACCTTGGTGTTGTGTGATTCCTAGGGTGTTGGCCCCATTCTTGCAGATCAAGATGGATTGTTACCACATTCCAGCCAGTGGGAAGGGGCAAAGCACTTCCCTTTCCTTTGCACGCAGAAGTCAGACTTTGCATACATCACTTCACTCACATCTCATCAGCCAGAACTTAGTTATGTGGCCACATGAAGCGACAAGGGCAGCTGGGCGACGGAGGCTCTATTCTGGGTGGCCATGTGTCCAGCTGAAATTTGGGGATTCTATTTCTAAGGAGAAAGGGAAGAATGGATATTGGGGACAATGACATCACCATTTTCCTGTCACTCATTTTGGCCCTCTCCACCATCCAGTGTGTCATCACCTCCTGGCACATCGCCCTAAGACCCTCTCCTTCTTCCCCACAGGTGCCATCGAGGACTGGGCCCTTACTGCCCTACTCCCAGTGTCTGAGGACAACCTCCTCACTGTTGTCCTCGCCTCCAGTCTCCCTCTGTGAACATTCCAAAGGGCAAATCTGATCTGGCTCCATCCTTTAGAAATGCTTCAATGGCTCCCCACTGTCCGCAGCAGTGAGATTTTTAACTGCAGATTTCTGCATTCCTGAAATTACATGCAGATTTTGCAGATTTATGTGCATTTTTCTGAACAGAGCTTCAGGTTCTCAAAGAGGTCTCTGATTCCCTCTCACGTTAGAGGCTTAAATCCCAATTCCTATCTCAACTTACAAGTATATCTACTAACCTTCCTCTTAAATCTACTCTTCAGCCACTTCCGCCTGCCACCTAAACTGGAGTCATTCTGCAATTCTCTCCATTGCCCAGACAGCCATGGTCTCTCCCACTTCACCTCTTTATACCTGCTGTTTATTTAGAATGCTCTGGCAAACTCCTTCCCGCACCGCCTGTGGCTTAGATCAAGGGCCACCTCCTCTGTGAGGTTTCCCTGACTCCCTCTGGCCAAGTACGTCTCCACAACCCTCTTCAGACCTCCATTACTCATCCTGTTCACAGTCGTCAGCCTCCATCTGTCTCCTTTACCAAACCATGAACTCTACAGAGTCCAGGACTCAGGATAGATAGTCCACAAATGTCTGTTGAATAAACATCACTCATTCCCCCTCCCCCCAGTGGAGTACTCTTTCTAAAATGCAAATCTGAGTGTTGCTTCTGGTGTTCTTATTTTCTTCAAATTCACACTTGGTGCAGTGGCTTTCTCCCTGGCTTCATCTTGCAATCTTTCTTCATTTCTATTTTTTCTTTCTTTCCTGGAACATGGAAGTTCTTTTAACGCCCAAACCAATGCCTCTTGTCTAGAGGTTTTATGCATGCTTCTTGCTCTGCCCCTCTGCCCGGCCAATGCCTGTGCACCCGTCAGATAGCGTAACTATTCTCAGGAAGCCCCCCTGGGCCCTCCCTACCCTCAGACACATAGGGTCCCTCCTATGTGTCCCCATGCGCCTTGTCCTTGCCAGTCAAAACATGCATCATGTTGTTTCGTGATGACTTCTCTTCCTTCCCTGTTAAACTGTAAGTTCTTGCCTATCTTGCTTGTATATCCCCAGCCCCAAACACACTATTTAGAAGGGGGTGGGTATCTGATAAATCTGTGTTAAATGAGAGCTAGGTAAATCAATTTCTCCATCATAAATCTGGTTTTCAATAGCTTTCCATTGCCTTTATTTTATTTTTTAAATATATTTTCATTGGTTTCAGAGAGAGGAAGGGAGAAGGAGATACATAGAAACGTCAACACTGCCTCCTGCACCTCACTTAACTAGTGATCGAAGCCCACAAGCCAGGTATGTGCCCCGACCTAGAATCTAACTGTAACCTCCTGGTTTATAGGTCGACATTCAACCACTGAGCCACACCAACCGGGCTTTCCATTGCCTTTAGACCAGTGGTTCTCAACCTTCCTAATGCCATGACCCTTTAATACAGTTCCTCATGTGGTAATCCCCAACTATAAAATTATTTTTGTCGCTATTTCGTAACTGTAATGTTGCTACTGTTATGAATTGTAATGTAAATATCTGATATGCAGGATGTATTTAGGCGACCCCAAAGGGGTCGTGACTCACAGGTTGAGAACCGCTGCTTTAGACCAAAGCTTTATCATAACTTTAGGGCACTTTGTGAGTTGGTCCCATGTTTTATTAGTCTCACCTCTCCCCAATCTCCTCTTTTATCTCAGCATCTTACTCAAACCCTCTGTGACAGTCCGTTAAACTGAATGAAGGCCCCCAAATGTCTGCTCTCCCATCGTTCATCCTTTGCAGCACAGGTTTCTCTGGCTGGCACACTGGAACCTCACCTCACCTCTTACTCTCCCTTTTCTGGGTGACATCACTAATCTTTGTTTTCAGTTCCAAGAAGCCTCCCTTAACTTCCTCAGATTAGCTCTGGTGCCTGTTATTGACTCCCCTCAAGTATCCTGCGCTTCCTTCTCACCGTTCTGTTTTCCCAAGTAGGTGATAGTCTGAGCTGTGTCCCTGTGATAACTCTCATGCAAGCCTAGGGCCGCACACCAGAAAAATTTGTGGAATAAACTATGTTGCCTGATCTTACTCTTTACTATCGGCACATGTGTCCTGTCTTCCAAAAGCAGATTGTACACTCCCTGAAGGCAGTCAGGAGGGCTTGATGCCTGTCCCCAGTCAGCCTGATTTATGTTGCTTGGAGGCTGTGCTGTCAGGCACTTGAGAAATCTGTTCATCAGTGGAGCCTTGGCTTATGGTCCTAGATGGCCGGGGTTTGGGACCATGATGACCTTAGACACTGTTTTTGTGGAAGAGGCCTGATCTGCTCTCGAAAGGCCAGTGCTGGAAACAGTGTCAGGCACCTGGTTGCTTTCAACAGGTATTTGTTGAATGAATTCTAGAGCCAAGGCAGACAGGCTGGGCTGTTCATCTCACATGCTCTGGACTCAGACATTCCAGTGGAACAGGATGGTTGTAGGGGATGAGATCATGTGTTCACGTTCCAAACTCAAGACTTAAAAAGCGTTAAAATCTCAGAAAGGATGGACAAAGTGTTTTTGAAAACGACTCAATGAAAAACCAGGTTGCCTTCTCTAGTAAATAAGCTGTTTTTAATAGCTGAACCCAAATGACATTTTTTAAAAATGTGACCAAATTAGAGTTGCCACCCTAAAGTGAGATGCAGAAATGGACCCTAGACCAGCAGGTGTGGTTCAGTGGTTAAGTATCAACCCATGAACCAGGAGGTCATGGTTCCGGTCAGAGCATATGCCCAGGTTATAGGCTCGCTACCCAGCAGAAGGCGTGGAGGAGGCAGCCTATCAATAATTCTCTCTCCCTGTCCCTGGAATCAATAAAAACATACAAAAATATTTTTTAAAAAAGGAAATAGGGCCTAAATTGGCAACACGGGACACTGACCCCCATAATACCAAATAAAACATTGAAAATTCCCAAGAACCAAGAGCAGAGAAACGCAAAGAAACTTTGAGATCCAAAGATTGAGGGGCAGCATTTTAATATAGAAACAGTCAAAGGCCAGAGCCCTACTACTCCAAGTGTGGTGTGGCCCAGCAGCATTGGTATCCCCTGGGAACTGGTTAGAAATGCAGATTCTCAGCCCCCTCCCCTCCCAGACCTCCTACATTCCACCAAGATTTCCAGGTAATCTGCACGTATATTAGAGTTTGAGAAGCACTGGAGTAGAATATTTATTAATGTGGGGGTTTGCTCTTTAAAATGTGCTTTGAGGTCAAAATAAACCCACTTAAAGCATTTTTACCTTATTATTTGCTCCATTCTCCCTACCTCTGAGCAACACTGCTATATGCCAGCGTCCTGCTTGGGGACTTTGAGCCTCTCTTATGAATCCCAGTGGAAAACTTCTGTGTAGTCAGTCTCTAGGGATTAAAACTGGATTCCCAAACTTCTATCGGCTGTGCCTTGCACAACACCCCCAGGAGGTAGGTTGTATAATTTTTGTTTTTAAAGAAAATGAAACTGGAACCCAAGGAGATTTGGTGACTCGAACAAGGGCACTGGGCAAACAAGCGCCTGTGCTTCCAATGTGGGGCTCACCAAACTTTGCTATCTTTTCCATATAAGGTGGTTTTATGCCTAAGAGACTTTAAGAAAAAACAAATTTGTAGATAACCCTGGGTGAGCTACAGCATGGGGGCCCTGGGATTATGGAAGTGTAAGAAAGAATATCCAGTGGAGACAGATGTCACCCCAGGCTGGAAGGTTCTGCAGTCTGGGACCCTGGAGACCTCATAGCTTCATGGAGCTTGTGCTTTGCTCATGACGGCTAAGAGGGGAAGGAGCTGGGATTACCACACGGTCATGGACACAGCTGTGAGGAAAGGAACTGGGATTACCACACGGCCATGGACACAGCTGTGGAGGAAATGTGGTCTCTGGCCCCAGGAGGATCCTCAGTCGGTTCACTTGTTTCTTTTGGAAGAGCTGGCATACCTGACTCTGCCTCAATACACATGATGTGCTTCACTGGATTGGATTTCCTGATTAATCCCAATATCCTTGGAGCAAACTGGAGCCACCGATGGCCAAGACAGCCTATCTGGCACTGGCGCCAGTGTGCTTCTCTCTAGCTCGCCTGAATTTAAGCTTTCTCTGTCCGCCCCAACTGAGCAAAGGCCCATATGGGTTTGTTCAGGTTGCCCTGTCTGTTAGGTGACTCTCCTCGGTCGTCTAGAGAATGATCACAAGGGTGACTATGTAAATCTCCCCGTCCTCCCTAGACATGCATATTCAAGGGGACAACTTCATGTATGACAGATTAAAAAACAGACGGCGCACTTTAAAATTCCATGTAAAAGGTGTTGTTTCTCTAATGTGCTCCTGCCCGCAAGCTCCTTAAGTGGTGCTACGAAGGGTGGAGTCGGGAAGAATGCCAGGCTGAGACGGGAGGGACTTTAGATGGCACCAATGTGCCCACCCGGTTCCTCACCTTGCTCTGCAGCCTGCGCTGGGGGCTTGACCTAAGGCAAAACTACAAAGCATCCTAATGAGCAGAATGACACCCCAGGAATGTATGTGCATGTCTGACATAGCTTCTTCTCTTGAGGGGCGGCCCTCTGGCTGTGCCCCATGCCCTCTCCAAGGGGGAGGGAGGCGTCCAGAGAAGAAGCCTTTTGTTCCCGCCGCCAGTCCCTCCACAGCCCCTAGGGCCTCGGGAACCGGCCCTGCTCTGCGTGGGCCTGCAGCAGCTCAGCAATTTCCACATGGGCGGGAGGTTTCAGCGCGATGGACAAAGCTGTCTGGCCAGCCTGCAGCGGAGAAAGAGAAGGCGAAACACAAGTTACCTGCCTGCCTCCCGCCCCAGAAAGCAAGGACAGGCTGGGAGCAGGGATGTGCATGACGCATAAAGTCCATTCCAAGCACCCAGAGGCCTGGGAGGGGAGGAGAGTCAAACGGCACGAGAAGCGTGAGAAACGGGCCCCTCTGCAGAAACAACACCCACTCCCGGGAAGAAAGTGTCTCTTGCCTTTAACGCACTTTATTTTAAAAATGGGAAACAGAGGAAAGAAAATAAATAACTCTTCCATTTTTTCCATTACGCAGACCTAACTGGGAATTAGCATTTCGGCTTGTCTCCCTCCATTCTTTTGTCTTGTCCGAATGTGTTATTGGTTTAAATAGAGGAATGACATTGTGTTTCCTTAGTAATTTTAAACCTGCAGGCATTTTGAACTGACCATGGCATGCTATACAATTTGCCCACATTCTTATAGTCATCAGAACACATAATTTTTGATATTGGCTACATAACATTCCATAATTTACTGAACTGTTTCCCTTCTGTTGGAGACTTGGGTGGTTTCCAAGTCTTCATCGTCATAAACTTAGTGCCGAAAGCATTTCCTCATTTCTAATTATTTTCTAAGGACCAGCTCTTAGAAGTGGGCATGCCCACGGAAGGAAATGTACACTTTCACCCTCTGATACACGATACCCTAGGGCTGTTTCAGCGATGCAGGCAGTTGCTGGGGCTGCTGTCTAAAGCTGCACCCAGGGGCTCTCACAGGCAGCACCCACCAGCGAGCCGAGGGGAGGCGTGAGGAAAGGCCACCGTGACTCAAAGGACAGCGTCTGCGCGGGCAGACACCATCTTACAAGTGGGTTCAATCGTGTCTCTAAAACTCTGAAACCTAGATGTGTCTGGAAACCACGATGTTGGTAACTCATTTGCCAGATAATTTGTAATTTTTCGTTGTTCCTGTAACCCAAGATGTCAAGAACCCTCACTTGTGACAAGTAAAAATGACATTGCCAAATCCCCCTGGCAAAATCGCCCCAGAAGGAGAACCACTGGACTAAGCCTTTGGGGGCTGGTCTCCCTCTGATGGGCTCCCCACCTAACTCCAGACCTTCATGCCCCCTATTCCCTCCGGACTCTGCCTAGGAATGCCAAGGTCCGGCTCCGTGATGTGGTTAGTAGTTGTTCATAAAAATGCATCATCAACTTAGTACCTCCTGATGCAGGATACGGCTTTACAAGCACTGCCATATTTAGTATGTCTTTTACCATCCCCATTTACAGGAAGCCCATGCTCCTAATAGTCACTGGAATTGTCTGAAGTACAACAGAGCCTTCCCACCGTGACTGCTCCCCACCTCCTGGAAGCAGCCGCTGCCTTACCACTGACAGGTCTCCAGAGCTGTCTAGGAGATGCTCAATTAATCCCCAACCATCCCAGCTAACCTGGGACTTCCGAAGCTCATGCCCCTGTCCCACAGGCCTGCCTCCCCCAGGCCTCCCCACGGTGACAGGAGTGGCCACTCCTGAGAGGGCCCTGTGCCTGCTCCAGATGAAAGGGCTGCTCCTGCTCCCCCAGGGCGACCCTGCAGGAGCTCATTAATGCAGATCCTTTGTCTGACTAGTAACAGGAGGTTCTTATTATTTCCAGCAGCCCTCGCATGCGTCTCAAGAGGGTCAGTGCTCTCTAATTATCCCACAAATAGATTCTAGCTTTGGGATAGAGCTGGAGTTCTTGGGACCTGTAGACACTGAACTGGAGCGCCTGTTCCCAGTGTGTGACTTCAGGCCCAAGCAGCCTGACTCACTGATGGAACAATCTGGAGTAGATCAGACATGGCACAGTAGTGAGAGGTGCTGTCCCTGGGAAAGGAAACGACTCTCTTCCCCTCCCCAGGCCTTTATTCTGTAGATGTTATCCTATACTAGGGGCCCGGTGCACAAAAATTTGTGCACTCGGGAGGTCCCTCAGCCCGACCTGTGCCCTCTCACAGTCTGGGACCCCTCTGGGGATGTCCACCTGCTGGAGTGCCTGGTCAGCCTGGGTGAGGGGCGGATGGCTTTTTGCAGGCTGGCCAAGCCCCCCAGTGTGGATCCTCACCCCATTGGTGTGTGGCCAGCCTGGGTGATGGGCTGAGGGCCGTTTTTAGGCTGCCCACAGCCCCTTCAGGTTTTGGGTACCTACTGGGGTACCTGGCCAGCCTGGGTGAGGGGCTGATGGCTGTTTGCAGGCTTTCCAAGCCCCCCAGTGGGATCCCTCACCCCATTGGGGTGTGGCCAGCCTGGGTGACAGGCTAAGGGGCGCTTTCAGGCTGCCTACAGTCCCTTCAGGTTTCGGGTACCTACTGGGGTACCTGGCCAGCCTGGGTGAGGGGCTGATGGCTGTTTTCAGGCTGGCCAAGCCCCCCAGTGGGGTCCCTCACCCCTTTAGGGTGTGGCCAGTGTGGGTGATGGGCTGAGGGGTGTTTTCAGACTTTCAGGCTGCCCACAGGTCCCATTGACCCAATGTCCCAGCAAGGCTGGGTGGAAGCAGGTTTCTGGGGTTTGTTTATCTTCTATAATTGATACACTGTTCCTTTAAGCTGAGGTCTAGGCAGGTAAGGAAACCTCCTCTCTGCTTCACCTTGTGGCTTCTATAATTGAGACACTGTTGGTCTTAGAAGTCAGGCCCGGCTTGCTGTTTTCTTCAGCTCCTGAGGCTTCTATGATTGAGACATTGTTGCAAATATGTTGTTGCCTGGAGCCGGGAGAAGGCCAGCTAGCTCTTGCTGCAACGGAAACTACCTGTTTATTCAGCTCCGTGAGTGCCAGCCTCCATGTTCGCTGGGCTAATTTGCATACATTCACTCTGATTGGCTGGTGGCTGTGGCTTAGGCATCCTGAAGGGAAGGTCAATCTGCATATTACACTTTTATTATATAGGCTAATAAAAGACTAATATGCAAATTGACTGAATGGTGGAACGACTGGTCGCAGTGACACACACTGACCACCAGGGGCCAGATGCTCAATGCAGTAGCTTCCCCCTGGTGGCCAGTGCACTCCCACAGGGAGAGCGCTGATCAGCCAGAAGCCAGGCTCAAAACCGGTGAGTGCAGCAGTGATGGCGGGAGCCTTTCCTGCCTCCGCAGCAGTGCTAAGGATGTCCAACTGCTGGCTTAGGCCTGCTCCCCCTAAGCCATCAGTCAGACATCCCCGGAAGGCTCCCGGACTGCGAGAGGGTATGGGTCAGGCTGACGGGACTCCCCTCCAGCACATGAATTTCATGCACCGGGCCTCTAGTGAAAGTATAGCGAGGTCTGTTTAAAGCATAAAACTATATTGCCAACTTTAAGGACACTAAAGTCAGACCTGCATTTGAATCCCTGCTCTGAGAATCAGCAACTTATGACTTGATAATCCTATGTAATAAAAGGCTAATATGCAAATCAACCGAACCATGGAATGACTGGTCGCTATGACTCACACTGACCACCAGGGGGTAGATGCTCAATGCAGGAGCTGCCCCCTGATAGTCAGTGCACTCTCACAGGGGGAGCG
>PVJC01046091.1:0-13403 GCA_004026665.1 Murina feae
ATTCATCCATTGATGCACAGGTATGTTGATTCCATGTCTTAACTGTTCTGAACACTGCTTCAGTGAATAAGGGAGTGGTAATATCTTTTTGAGATCCTAATATCAATAATTTTATGTAAGTGCATAGAGATGGGAATGCTGGAAGATAGTTCTATTATTAATTTTTTGAGGAATTTTTATATTGTTTTTCATAGTGACTGCAGTGTTTTGCATTTCTACCAAGAGTGTGCAAGGTGTACAAGTGTACCCTTTTCTCCACATTCTAACCAACACTTGTCTTTTGTTTTGATAACACTCATCCTTACAAGCCTGAGGTGATATCTCATTTTGATTTGCATTACCCTGGTGATTAGTGATGATGAGCATTTTTCATATATCCATTTGTTATTGTATATTTCTTGAGAGAGATATCTATTCAAGTCTTTATTCCAGTTTTCAAATTAGGTTATCTCTTATACAGGAGAAGACCATCACCAATCAACCAGGTTAGAGTCTCTATGGGCCTTTCAAACCTCACTGATCCAAACTGTTGTCTTAGTTCCTAACTTTTCCTCCTCAGAGAGAAACTGAGAACTGGGATTTATTGCCCATTCACTCTGGGAACCATGGCCAGTCATTATATGCACATTTCCTCAAACTGTTTGTTCTCTGTAACCCCCAGGTACTAGTGTATGAAGGTTTCTGTCAGCTCTCTGAAACAGTCAAGTTAGAAGGCAGTTCCTCAGATGAAACTTGGAGAAGTTGAGATCTTAAATGACAGGTTCAATTCCTTAACTGCTCAGTAAGAAGCTGAGAGCTGGGAGTTCTCTCCTGATCACATGACAATGTGCCAGGGGTGGGGATTTAAGCAAGGAAGTGTCTTCATCTTTCCTACTGACTTTGAAGTGACTGGTTTCACAGTTGCACATGGTGAAGAAGCCTCTCAATTAGCTTCTGTGTCCTGTGCCTTCTCCAACTGGTATGTCCACGCAAGAGGTGAGTCCAAGGCATCCTATTTAGCCATCTTGCTGACTTGGATAAATTATTTAATCACTGCAAAACTTAGTAGCATGTCATGTGGATAGCAAGGACAATACTGCTTCTCTCAGAGGTAGTTGTGGAAATCCCAAAAGCACTGAAACTATGTAAGGCACTTGGGAAAATGTCTGACAGATAGTAGTTGTTCATGAATATAAAGTATTAGATATCAGTATTGATGTCTAATTAATGCTCAAGATGTTAACGAGACCATTACATCTTCTCACATTTACTGTAGACACTCTCCTCATGAAGAGTAATGAATTGTTTATTTTATTCTTATTTATGTTGAGTCAGTTTCTCTGTAGTTCCTCTGAGAATTAATCTGCCATATAAATGACTAATCTGGCATGTAGTCTATTATGTAGCTTTTACAGAGGAAATTCTGGAACACAAATTGTTTGCTTAGGGTTCCTGCTGAACATCAAATGTTTCCTCTGTGGGAAGGATTACCTGTAGGAGCATACTGTGTGTGAGGCCACAAAGATCAGCCTAACGGGGATTGGCGCCATGTGACTTTCCTTAATCCAGATATTCTAAGGGGAGGTTTACAGATTAGAAGTTACCTTCAGTAAATGGCCTATGAAACACCCATAAACTGATAGAAACTAGTTAGAATAAATTGTTTGTCATGAAATCAAGAAAAATGTCCACATTTTATGTAACAAAATATGCAACATTTTTCTTTCAATGTTCACTGTTGCTATGAAGTACAAAGAACTAATTCACATCTAATTATATGCAGAGATATGCAGAGACAAAAAGTGGAAGATCAGTCTTGGGACACACAAAATGGGGGAAAAAGTAGATTTTCCTGAACTCATCAATCCAAAGAGAATTGAAGGCAATAAAATTAAATTCCGTTAGGTGCATTAAAAAAGATAGGCAATTGTTATTTTTAAAATATGTACTTTTAGATGCATAACATAATATAATGAAATCTAGAAAATGATGAGGGGAATAAATAGAACGAGCATACGATGGCAACAATAGAATTTATATTCAGATCACTAGGGATTAAATTTGGTTTCCTGTCTGATTTGTCACTGATGTGGAAGTACTTTTTATGCCGATACAGTAATAACCCACAGTCTATCAAGTATTCTCAATAGTGAAAAATCCAGCTCTATTAATGTTATCATCTATTCATAACTATATTCTAATGGCAAAAATAAAATTGCTATTATTGGCATAATAATAGCAAGAAGCTTTAATTTCTGTTGTGAATGATTTTTATTTAAAATGCTTTGGGATGCCCTGACTGGTTTGGCTCAGTGGATAGAGCATCTGCCTGCAGACTGAAGGATCCCAGGTTCGATTCTGGTCAAGGGCATGTACCTTGGCTGTGGGCACATTCCCAGTAGGGAGTGTCCAGGAGGCAGCTGATCAATCTTTCTCTCTCATCGATGTTTCTAGCTATCTATCCCTCTCTCTTCTTCTCTGAAAAAAATCAATAAAATATATTTTTTTAAAAAATGCTTTGGGGTTTCTAAAATGATTATCAGATTTTCACACATATTAATGTTATTAGAGAGAGAAGAAGTGGTGGAGAAAGTGAGAAGTGCTTAGAGTTAAGTGCTAGTTGGGACTTTAATATATAATCTCTTCTATTTCCCTCATTTTCTTATTCATTTAAAACATGTATAAAACACTTACTGTGCAGCAGAGGAATCATGCTAGGATATTAAATAAAGAAGATACTGTACCTGCTCTCTGGTAGTAATGTTCTAAAGAACGTATATAAAAGTAACAAAATAAGGAAAAGATTGGTGTGATAGAAGAGAATTTGTTGTTCCAGAATTCTGTATGGTTCCAAAAGAAACTGAGATAATATCAGCTGTAGAGTCCTGAAAAATGGAGCTTCAGGGATACTAGTAGGTAGAATATGGAAAGTAATGAGTGTATTCAGGTTCTCCAGAGAACCAGAATGAGTATCTCTTAGTAATCTCTCTCTCACTCTCTTTTCTAGAAGAAGTAAAATAGTACTAGGTAGATTTTATGAGAGAGCGATTTTAAATAATTGGCTCACGTGACCACAGACTCTGGTGAATCCACAATGTTTAGGGTAGGCCAATAGCCTAGAGACCCACGCAAATCCAAAAGCATTCTACAGGCAGGTTTCCTTGTTTCTTGGGGAGGCCAATCTTTTTCCTCTTAATTCCTTCAAGTGACAAAATGAAGTCTAGCAAAGTCATAGGAGGATAATCTCATATCCTCAAATTCTAATGATTTGAATACTAATTTCACCCAAAAATGTCTTCAGAGCACCATGTATACAAATGTTAGACCAAATATCTGGGTACTGTGGCCTAGCCAAGTTTATATAAAATAAGCTATCACAGGTAGAAACAGAAGGAGAGTATTTCAGATGAACAGGTCTTGACAAAAGAAAAAAGATACAAATGACAAGGTAGAAAGCTTGTTTTGGGAAAAGAAAGAATGTTTCACTGAATCATAATGGGTTGTGTTATTAATCAGACAAACTGTACAAAATCACGACTCTTCTTACTAGGTGTATAACATTTCACGTTAATATTTATAAGCTTTAGCTTTCTAGGTATTTAAATTGATATGCTAATGCCTGCTTTAGTAGTGTGATTTGGGATTTAAATGCATTTAAGTGTCGATAGTTCCCATCATACTGCTTGGCTCATAGTGAGTGACCACAAGTTGGGAGACAGCACAGCGTAGCATTGTACCATATTTGCCGGCATACAAGACGACTTTTTAACCCAGGAAAATCTTCTCTCTCCGGGTGTCGTCTTATAGGGCAGGTGCTGAAACTTCTGAGACGGACTGGAAAATCTGTGGTAGCCGTATACGGAACGGGGAGCTCAAAAACTGCCGCACTCCATTCATTTCAATGGAGCCAGACAGAGACCGCAGGTATCTCTGGTCGGCTCCTTTTTGTGCTGCATATGGTCTCCATCGGGACTTTTTAACCCAGGAAAACCTTCTCAAAAGTTGGGAGTCGTCTTATATGCCCAGTCGTCTTATACACTGGAAGGTAGTTAAAATTCCAGAATCTTAGACAAGACTGAGCTCTACTTTTGGATCCTTCACTTTTTTTTAGCTGAGTGACCTTGCACACAATGTTTATTATCTCTCTACACCTGTTTTTTTCTCCTTACTGGGCTTAATAGTAAAATACACATAGCATAGGATATACAGTAAGGGCTATGGAATTGTCAAAAATAGTTCATTTTTATTCTTCACCATTAGTCTGTAATTTGTCTTGTTCTTAGAAGTAACAGGAGACAAAATCAGGAAAAGATGGCCAATCTTTGTGGTCTTACTTCTGGGCTTACTGAATCCAAGGAAATATACATGGCTCGTATATCTTAGGGCCTAAAACAAAAGTCGGCAGAAAGCATTCTCCATTCAGGCCTCTGTTTGGGAGTTTCAGTCCATTGGAGATAGAAGATGAAAGAACCTGGAAAGATGTAGTTTTAACCATACTTATAAGAGAAAGGTGTTTGGGGGATTTCTCTGAATGTGTTGGTGGGATCAGAGATTATTATTGTATGCATCAGAAGAATAACTCCTGATACCTTTTCTTGAAACATAAGCAGTAGTCTCCAAGTTCAATCTGCTCAGTGGCAAGGAAAGCCAAGGGAACACTTCTGATGCTTCCACTAGTGGCAGTGCTATACTGAATATAAAGGACCAATAATCCACAAAACCACCATCAACAGAAGACTAATGGTGATGATGGAAGTTTCAGGAACTAAGAGCCATGTCCTTTTTTGAAGGTCTCATTTAAGTCCCAGGACCACTACTAACCATTTCAATGTGATGTTCATGCTGATGGCCCATGGACTACACTTTGAATAACAACTTACTAGATTCTCATTTGACTTTTAGGACAGTCTTTTAGTATCTTGATATTTCTCCTCAATTTTTCTATCATTACCCTTGCTCCTTAAAAAGAACATAGAAAAAGTAACCTCCTTAGCAAGACTTTTAAATGTTAATTGCTAAAAAGCTCTCTATATTACAATGTAGATATTTAGTCATTATTCACTCATTTATCATATATTAATTAATAATTAAGTATTAATTATTAATATTCTGTTATGTACCAAGCACTGTTTTAAGCAATGGAAATGCAGTGATGACAAAAAAAAAAAAGAGTAACAGCATTTGATTTAGGCATTAAAAAGATAACTTATCAAGAAGCACATGAAAAAATGCTCAGCATCATTAGTAGTTAGGGGATGCAAATCAAAACAACAGTGAGATATTACCTCACTGGATGACTAGAATAAAAAATTTAGGTGACACATTTTAGTGAGGCTATCGAGACATCATATAAAGCTGGTGGGACTGTAAAATGATCCAGGTGTTCCAAAAATGAATACAGTAATTGATTAAACACAGAAGCTGCCATATCTATATATCTATATATCTATATATCTATATATCTATATATCTATATATCTATATATCTATATATCTATATATCTATATATCTATATCTATATATAAAAGGCTAATTGTCCAACCATCCGACCAGTTGTTATGATGCACACTGGCCACTAGGGGGCAGACACTCAACACAAGAGCTGCTGAGCTGCAGTGACTTGGCAGTGGCGGCTCTCAGGTGATGCACCCTGAAACCAGAGAGGAGGGAGCCTGATTCCTCATGGGGCTGCATGATTCCACCTTTGCCCATGAGTTATGTTGTTGCTGGGTCACTGTTGGCCCTGAATCTGGTTTATTGCACACTTGCTATTTGCATTCCACACCCTATAAGACAGCAACTATGCAGAGTGCACTCTCGCACTCTGGGACCCCTTGGGAGATGTTGGAGAGCTGGTTTTGGTCCAATCCCCGCAGGCCAGGTCAATGGACCCTACTTGCCGGAGGGGCCCTGCTCATTCCACAGATGCTGGGGAGGGACCATGGGAGGTTGGCTCGAGGGTGTGTCTGGCCCATCTTGCTCAGTCCCGCCTCGCTGGCCACCTTCTAATTTATTTCCTTTCAATGCACACGAATCCATGCACTGGGTCACTAGTTACATGATAATTCCAGTCTTTGGTATATACTCAAGCAAAATAAAAGCATGTATCCACACAAAACCTAAACTTGAATATTCATAACAAGATTATTCATAAGAGCCCCAAGATAGAAACAACCCAAGTATCTACCCGTAGACAAATAGGTTAGCTAAGTGTGGTTTATCTGTACAACAGAACATTATTCAGCCATAAAAAGGAATGAAGTACTGATAAATGCTACAATGAATGTTGTGCTAAGGAAAATAAACAAGTCATTAAGGACTACACATTTCTTAAATCATCCATAGGAATGTCCAGAATGGAATCAATAGACATAGAAGGTTGATTAAAAGTTGCTAGAGATGGGGGATGGGATAGCTGGCAGAGGTAGGAAAACTTTTTTTTCTGCCAAGGGCAGTTTGGATATTTATAACATCATTCACAGGCCATACAAAATTATAAATTTAAAAATTAGCCTGCTATATTTGGTCAAATATTTAATTAATTCACCCTCATACCTTGGCAGGGCCAGACCAAATGATTATGCAGGCCTGATATGTCCTTGCCTGAGGTTCCCCACCTCTGGTAGGCAATGGGGGAATATGGAAGTGATAGCTGAGATGTTGAAATGTTCTAGCATTGACTATGATGATAGCTACACTTATCTGTAAATAAGCTAAGAAACATTAAACTGTACACTTTAACTGGGTTAATGGTATGAGAATTATACCTCAATAAATCTGTTCTTTTTCTGTTGTTGCTTTAAATTGACTAGAGAGAGCAATCACAGAGAATGGAAGGCCACAAATGAGGTAATTTCCGTAGACCAGTGAGATAAAGGAAAGCATTGACCAGACTGGTAGCCATGGAAATAGAAAAAAGTGAGTTAATTCTGGAAATAGCTAGCAAAACTTGCTGAAGAATGTTATGCTAGTGAAAAGAGAGAGATCAAGAATGACCAACACATTTTTGGCCTCAGTAATTGGATAAATAAGAACCTGTCTTCCTGATAAGAGACTTTCCAAGAATGAAGCTGAGGTGAGACAGTCGGGTCAGATAATATGTAGGCAAAATCTAGATATCTATATAACAACAACTGGTCAGTGGAGGACAGCAAATCGGAAGCTAAAGTGAAAAATTAAGTCTGGAGAGGTAAATTTCATTTCTTTTTTCAGTAATTCATATTAATAATTTATTTTTTCTGCACATCTGTGGAATCCAGGCAACTTGCTAGGTAGGCACTGATGGAGAACATTAAAGAAAACCAGACACATTATTTTTTAAAAATATATTTTTTATTGATTTCAGAGGGGAAGGAAGAGGGAGAGAGAGGGAAACATCAATGATGAGAGAGGATCATTTCTGCATGCCCCCAACTGGGGGTCAAGCCCACAACCCAGGCATGTGCCCTTGATTGGAATCAAACCCGCGACCCTTCAGTCCACAGGTTCATGCTCTAACAACTGAATAAAGCCCGCTAGGGCAAGACACATTCTTACCTTTAGGGAATTTATAATGAAAGACTCATTAGTAACCAAAACATTACATTAGATGTGTGCATGAACATGTAAATTCCTACCTCTAATGAGTGTAACATACTGAAGTATTTTCTGTTTAGTATACTTTACTTAAAGTGGGCTTGGTTAGACAACTCTGTATAACATTTGTCATTATGGATCTTCAACACATAAAACCTGGGAGTGTTTGAGCTACGTGGCTGTTCTCTGGAGCTATAAAGAGAAATACTTGGATAGCGGATCCCTTTCACAGGCGCACAAATCACTTAGTGATTAAAACTAAGTAACGGTGCTGAGATTCTCCTTTGTACCCAAGGATCCAAGACAATAATTAAGTGATCTATGTTTTATCCGCCACCTCCAAGTGATTCTAATTATGTTTAGGGCTAAAAACCACTGACTTGAGGACAAGGAAATGATGTTTGCACAAACAGTTTAGATAACGGGGATGGGAAGTTGAAAATTGAAAAAAAGTGCCTGCAGCACAGTTGCTCTAATTTTACTTGAGATCCAATGCATTCCCCAAACTGCCAAACTGGTGTCTGAGGTTTCACCTGCTCAGAAATGTGAGGGGCTTATTGCAGCCTCCCTCCCAGTCGGGGGAGAACAAGAAGGCAGGGCAACATAAGGAATGAGCCCACGATAGTTTCTCCTGCTTACTGTCCAGAGCAGAAGAGCTAGGAAAGAGGTTTGTGTGACCCAAGAAAACTTTGTCTGAAGTCACTTGTGTTGTTTTCCTTTTAGCTAAAGTTCAAGTCTCAATTCCATCCAAGAGAGCAGCAGTCCGGGTACTGTCAGTGACCCGAAGAAAGAAAGGAGGGCCACGGCTCAGTGGTTGAGCATTAACCAATGAACCAGCAGGTCATGGTTCAGTACCCAGTCAGGGCACATGCCCAGGTGTTAGGCTTGATCCCAAGTAGGGGATATGCAGCAGGCAGCCAGTCAATGATGTTTCTCACGCACGGGTGTTTCTGTCTCTTTATCCATCTTCTTCTCTCTCTAAAATCACTTAAAAATATCTCATCTAATAAAAGCATAATATTGAAATTGATCATTTCTTCAGGACGCCTAAGCCACACCCACCAGCCAATCAGAGCAGCTTTATGCAAATTAACCCAGCCAAGATGGAGGCCGGCACTCATGGCGCTGAGTAAACAGGCAGCTTCTGTTGTAGCAGGAGTAAAACTATTTGCCGGCCACCTGGGCTTCTCTCGGCTCCAGGCAACAACATATTTGCAACATTGTCTCAATTATAGAAGGCTCAGAGGTGAAGCAAACAGCAGTCCTGCCTAGAGTCTACTAAGGCAACATTGTCTCAATTATAGAAGCCACAGAGCTGAAGCAGGCAGGAGGCTTCTTTACTTGCCTAGGCCTGGACTTAAAGGAACAGTGTATCAATTATAGAAGACACACCCCAGAAACCCGCTTCCAACAAGCCTTGCTGGGACATTGGATCAATGGGAGCTGTGGGCAGCCTAAAAGCCTGAAAACGCCCCTCAGCTCATCACCCAGGCTGGCCACACCCCAATAGGATGAGGGACCCAACTGGGTGGCTTGGCCAGCCTGCAGACAGCCATCAGCCCCTCACCCAGGCTGGCCAGGTACCCCAGTAGGGACCCAAAACCTGAAGGGACTATGGGCAGCCTGAAAGCCTGCAAAGGGCCCTCAGCCCCTCATCCAGGCTGGCCACACCCCCATGGGGCCAGGGTTCCCACTGGGGAGCTTGGCCAGCCTGCAAACAGCTATCAGCCCCTCACCCAGGCTGGCCAGGCATGCCAGCAGGTGGACATCCCCCGAGGGATCCCAGACTGCAAGAGGGCACAGGCCAGGCTGGGGGACCTCCCAAGTGCACAAATTTTTGTGCACCGGGCCCCTAGTATGAAAATAAATACATCTATATTAATAAAAAAGAAAAATGCAAATTGACCGTACCTTCGCACCCAATAGCCAATCAGGAGTGTGTATGCAAATTAACCCAACAAAGATGGCAGGTTAATTTACATAGCAGGCGCTGAGTGGCCAGGGGCAGGATGCAGGCATTCTGCACAGCCCCAGCTGCTCCGGGCCTCTAGGCAGCATGGGAAGGCAGAAAGGTAGCTCTGGCCAGAGCGAAGGCAGTGTTAGTGGCCAGGAGAAGGAAGGCCTATTCTTGCACAAATCTTTGTGCATCAGGCTACTAGTAAATAAATAAAGAAGAGACATAATTTTGCTGTCTGTTGCAATGCAGACTGGTGCAGCCACCATGGAAAACAGTATGGAGTTTCCTCAAAAAGTTAAAAGTGGAATTATCTTTTGACCCAGCAATCCTGCTTCTGGGGATATAGTGATGAAATTTGAATCATTACTTTGAAATAATATATTCACCCCTATGTTCATAGCAGTGCTATTAACAATAGCCAATATCTGGAAACAACCCAAATGCCCATCAGCAGATGAGTGGATTAAAAACTGTAGTACATTTACACAGTGGAATACTACTCAGCTATTTTTTAAAAAAGGAAATCTTACACTTTGTGACAGCATGGATGGACATAGAAATTGTTCTGCTAAGTGAAATAAACCAGTCAGAGAAGGTCAAATACCATAAGATCTCATCATATGTGGAATCTAATGAACAATAAATTGTCAAACAAAATATAAACAGAGGCATAGATATAGGGAACAGACTGAGGAAAAGGGGTTGTAGAGCTGGATGAAAGAAGGTGATGGGATTAAGAAGGTGATAGGATTAAGGTGATGGACAACAGTGTGAGATAGCCAAAGTGAAACAGGATTGGGGGATAGGTGCAGGTAGGCAAAGTGAGTGGGTGTGAGGAGATGCAAAGCGACTTTGTTTGGGATGATAGATGCATAATGCAGTGTGCAGATGTTTTATTGAGTTGGACACTTGAAATCCTTATGTTCTTATGAACAAATGTCACCAAAATTAATTAATTAATTAATAATGTACAACTATATCCATCTAGTATTTGATTGAAAACAATACAAAGTAAGTCACTGCAAATATGTTTAAAATATGAGAGTAGGTATTAAAATAGCACAAAATTTTATTTAGATCCTATAAATTATATTTTGCTCTGTTTGTCATTTTAATTTAGATTTTTGAGGTGACATTTGTTAATGAGATTATATAGGTTTCAAGTGTATGTTTCTTTGGTACATGACCTGTGTATTTTATTGTGTGCCCTCCACCAAAGTCAGATAATCTTCTGTCTCCACATATTTGACCCCTCTACCCTTTGCTAACCTGCCATTCCCATTCCCTCAGATAACCATCATGCTGTTCTCTTTGTCAATGAAGGTTTTTTTTCAGTTGTTGCTTTCATTTGTATATCTCACATATGATTTCACTTATATTTTGTCTTTTAGAAAATGTTTTAATTTAGTTGCTTAATTTATTCCCTGTTATTTTTCTCAAAAAATACATAATTTCTCTTTTTCATGCTACCTTACAAGTGGATTTAGCCCATGTGCTGTGATATATAATTTTTCTTAATTGTGCTTTTCTTTCTTTCTTTCTTTCTTTCTTTCTTTCTTTCTTTCTTTCTTTCTTTCTTTCTTCTTTCTTTCTCCATTTTTAAATATCTTCTTTTTTAATTTAAATTTATTGTTTACAATATTACATATGTCTCCTTTTTCTCCCATTTACCTCTCCCTAGGGGCTCCCACCTCCTAGCATATGCCCTCACCCCATAACTATCTGAGCCCATGAGTTATGCTAATTGCATGCATAGAAGTCCTTTGGTTGATCTCTTAAACCTCCCCTGACCCCCTGCCTTCCCTCTTAGGTTGAAAAGTCTATTTTTGTTCATCAGTTTATGTTGTTCATTATATTCCACAAATGAATGAGATCATGTGATATTTATCTTTCTCTGACTGGCTTAATTTGCTTAGCATAATGCTCTCCAGTTCCATCCACGCTGTTGCAAATGGTAAAAATTCCTTCTTTTTTACCACAGCATAATATTCCATTGTGTAGATGTACCACCGTTTTGTAATCCACTCATTTACTGATGGGCACTTAGGCTGTCATATGGGGTGCATATATCCTTTCTGACTGGTGTTTCTGGTTTCTTGGGATATAGTCTTAGAAGTGGAATTACTGGGTCAAATGGGAGTTCCATTATTAATTTTTTGAGGCAATGCCATATAGTTTTCCACAGTGGCTGCACCAGTCTGCATTCCTAGCAGCAGTGAAGGAGGGTTCCTTTTTCTCTGCATTCTCACCAGTATTTGTCCTTTGTTTATTTGTTGATGATAGCCATTCTGACAGGTGTGAGATGGTACCTCATTGTTGTTTTGATTTACATCTCTTGGATGATTAGTGACTTTGAGCATGTTTTCATATGTCTCTTGGCCTTCTTTATGTCCTCTTTCAAAAAGTGTCTATTTAGGTCCTTGGCCATTTTTTTTTTTATTGGATTGTTTGTCTTCCTTTTGTTAAGTTGTATGAGTTCCCTATAAATTTTGGAGATTAAGCCCTTATCAGAGATAACATTGGCAAATATGTTCTCCCATGCAGTGGGATTTCTTGTTTTGTTGATGGTTTCTTTTGCTGTGAAGAAGCTTTATTGTGATGTAGTCTCATTTATTTTCTCCTTAGTTTCCATTACCCTAGGAGCTGTATTGGTAAAGATATCGCTACCACATATGTCTGTTATTTTGCTGCTTATGGATTCCTCTAAGAATTTTATGGTGTCCCATCTTCCATTTAAGTTGTTTATCCATTTTGAGTTTATTTCTCATATATGGCGTAAGTTGGTGGTCCAGTTTTGTTTTTTGCATGTATCTGACCAGTTTTCCCAACACCATTTATTGAAGAGACTGTCTTGACTCCATTGTATGCTCTTGCCTTCTTTGTCAAGTATTAATTAAGCATAATTGCTTGGGTCGATTTCTAGATCTCTGTTCTTTTCCATTGGTCTATATGTCTGTTCTTGTGCCAGAACCAGGCAGTTTTAAGAAAAGTGGCTTTGTAATATACCTTGATATCTAGTATTGTGATCACACCAACTTTGTTCTTCTTTTTCAGGATTGTTGTGGCTATTCGGAGTCATTTTTTATTCCAGGTCTATGAAATATGCCCTTGGTATTTTAAGGGGATCACATTGATTCTATAGATTGCTTTGGGTAGTATGGACATTTTAATGATATTGACTCTACGAATCCATGAACACAATATATTCTTTCATTTTTTAATATTTTCCTCTGTCTCTTTTTTCAATGTTCTTTAGTTTTCAAGTGCAGGTCTTTTACCTCCTTAGTTAGGTTTGTTCCTAGGCATCTTAATTTTTTTTGTTGTTGCAATGGTGAATGGGATTGTTTATTTAGTTTCTCTTTCTGTGTGTTAATTATCTATGTATAACATTGCCATAGATTTCTGGGTGTTAATTTTGTATCCTGCTACATTGCCGAATTCATTTATTAAGTCTATAGTTTTTTGAAGGAATCTTTAGGGTTTTTTATGTACAATATCATTTCATCTGCGCATAATGACAGTTTTACTTCTTCTTTTCCAGTTTGGATGCCTTTTATTTCTCTTCTTGTCTTGAGAAGGAAAAAGGGCTAATTCAAAGGTAGCCTTGATGTTCTGGGGGAAATGACCTTCAGCTGAGGCACTGCCTCCATCACCAAAACTGGATTAGCGAAACAAAGCAGAATCACTGCCCTGAGGGAAGGGTGGATTGTTAGCTGATACAGTAATCTTGAAACACCTGGGGAAGGGTAGATTGTTAAGATGGGTGGAATCTTTGGAACACCTGGGGAAAGGGAGGTTGGGAACACATTTGTAATAAGATTAACTTGGGAAGCAAATATAAGGGAGGGCTCCCTCATGTTACTTTGCTCTTGATTTGGGATCTTTGTCCCC
>PVJC01046092.1:0-13441 GCA_004026665.1 Murina feae
ATTAGATATAAGAGTAGGGTGAAATTTTCAGAGGGAGGTAAAAAGAGGGAGTAGGGATAGTTTAAAGCAGGACTGGGATAAGAGAAGCTGGACAGGAAAAGGAGAAAGGTGAGGAAGAGAGTGTTGATATAAAGGTAAGATTGAGATTGAGTAAAGTGATGCTCAAAGGAGAAATGAAAATAGAACGTGGGATGCTAATCACAAAATAAATTAAGGAGAAAATAAAATTAAATTGAAAAAGGTAAAATAGTAGTAGTAATAATATTGATTAAAAATAAAATCATAATAATTTAAAAAGTAAACTCAACTGAGGAAAAAAAAGAGAGAAAAAAATTAGTTTCTTCGGTAAAAGGTGAAAAAATAAAAATAAAAATGTACAGTAGTGAGGGTCATTCACTTTCTCTTCTCTTCGGTTTGACTCTCCTTTGTTCTGTCAGGTATTTAGGGGAGGATTAAAGTTACCTGTGATACACTGCTCTTCCTTGTTGTGGATTACAGTCCTAATTTTAAAGCGGGCAGTATTTCTTTGTTTCCAGACTGCCTGTTTACAGAAGGGTCAGTTTGTTGTTCAGCCTCTGGGTGGCAGTATTCCTGGGATGCCCTTCAGGGCTCGCTGTCCTCTCCAACCATTATGTAGACCTCGTTTTCTTTACAGCACTCAATACTGGCTTGGGGGAGTGGTCTGCCCCAAAGCTGGTTTTTTGGTGCTCTCTCTCCACTCTGATCCCCAGGTTCCACAAAAAATGAATGTTCCCCTGCAGTCTCTGTCAGTGACCCCAACTGGGTGCTCCTGTGTGATGAGCTCAACAATCAAAAGCGAGGATTTAATGAGAGAAGAGAAGAAATAAAATAAAATAAAACAAAATCCCAGTCCCTTCCGCGCGTCCTTTTTGCCCTGGCGCTAGCAGTCGGGACACTGGCAGGGTCCAAGGCTGCCGTCTGGCACCCAATCGAGCTATGGGCCAATTTTTTCAGAATTCCTTTCTGCCAGCAGCCCCACGGGTTCCCCACCCCCTCGTGGATTTTGCTGGCTCCGGGGGGCAGAGGGGTTTGAGGGGTGCAGATTTCCCCTGCGTGCTCACGCACGCGCCTATATGCGCACGCACATAAACTCGGTCATCTCCCACCTGGAACAAATCGCAACTTTATCTCAGCGAATTCCAACCTTTTCGTGGGAGGGCCAGCTCCTCTGAGTCTGCGTCTCCGTGGGCTCCGGTGCTCCTGGAGTCCTGGCTGGTCCAGAGGCACCCCTGCTGCAGGGCTCCTGGATGTGTCGGTTTGTGATGCGAAGCACTCTCCCCCTTGGGATGGCGCAGACTTCCCCACAGAGCCACCGCTCCGGGAGAAATCCCAGTGCCAAGCGGTTGCCCCGTGCTCTCCGGCAGACCCCGGGCCAAAACTCACTCCCAGCTGAATCTCCCGAGCCAATTCGGGCTGGGTGTCACTGGCTTCAGCTGCTCACTGGGTCCGCTCCTGAAGAAGATGCAGGACCCGTCCCTCTATTCGCCCGCCATTTTTCCCCCCATATTATTCTTTATTTCAGTCAGCGTATGCTTAATTTCTAGCTGGTCCTTTATCATATCTTCGAAGGTCTCACTAAATTTATCGGCAGTCTCTAGAAAATTCTTGAAAACCCTTATAACCGTGGTTTTGAACTCTATACCCAGTTGTTTGCTTTCCTCCATTTCTGTCATTTGTGACCTGTTTCTTTGTCTCTGCATTTTGGCTGCTTCACTGCATTGATAGAGTAGCTTTCTATGCTAGGTTTCCTAGAGGGCTGAGTGGCTCAGCCTCCCCAATTACCTGAGGTGGACACTCTTGGTGCACCTCTTTGTAGGCTTTGTGCACAGTCTTGCCTTGATTATTGGTATCACAGGGAGGAATTGATCTCCAGGCCACTTGGCTGTGAGAATCAGCTGTGTCTATGGTGGGAGAACTTCTGTGCTGGAGACATCTTTATGGGGCAAGACTTGCTTCAGTGGGGCTTTGGTGCTCACTGAGTCTGCCCCCTGAGTGTGTCCCTTATGGATCTGAGAAGTTGTAATCTGGATGGTCCTACTCTGACCACTGGGTACACTGGCTCTTGGATCTCTAAGGAGATGCTAATTTAGCTTCTGCCTGAGGCTACCCAGCCTTTTATATGCAAAAGCCTCTGTTTGTAGCTTGGGTGGAGAAGGCTCTCAGGGAATCAACAGGGGGGAGAAAACAGTTATGGCTGATTCTCAGCCCTGCCCTAAGAGGCACAGGGTCTCAGTGTTCTACAGTAATTGCTGCAAGCACCGCTGAGGGAAAGCCGCTCTGGAGTTCCTCCAGGTACCAGATAGTCCAGTTTCTCCCTGTATGAGTCTGGATTCCCAGAAACTCACCCGGAACTGGAGTTCAGAGCTGTCGGGAGCTTGTGACTCTCCAGATTTGAAAAGACAACCGTGTCTTCAGTTGCCATCCCTTTCTGGAAGCCCTTTCCACGCGCCTCTGTACCTCTGCACTTTACTTACACACCTCATTTGAGTCTCAGTGTGCTTTTCTCTTTCTAGTTGTAGAATTTTCCACTCAGCCAGCCTTCCTGTGGTTCTGGGTGGTGTCTGTTTTTTCTTTTCGTTGTGGTTTTGAAATGGTTGTGCGAGGCCGCAATTTCAGGTGTTTACCTATGCTAAAGTGACCAGACATTCCACTTTTGGTGGGACAGTCCCGATTTTTAACAATTTGTCCCACGTCCCCCAGCATTTGAAAAAAGTCCCGATTTTTGTAAAGAATGTATGACAAGCTAGGGAACAGCGGGAGAATGGGAAGGGAATATATGGTTTTCAGCAGCCAAGCTGTCAATGGTGTCCCGCTTTACCAATGTTAAAATCTGGTCACCTTAACCTATGCTGCCATCATGGTTTCCCTCTGGAAAAATTAAATTGTTACAAATATTAGCTATGTTTGGCCCAAATATGGCTTTTATATATTTTACTTTGTCTCTTCTCCATGTATGTGAGTTTCTGTGCATTATAAATTCCTGTCTTTGCAGCCCAGTGTGTCACAAAGATTCTTCTCCTCTATTTGAGGATTCAGTTGAAGTCGCCTTCAGCATGCCTGATATCTCTCACCCTTATGTAAACAGAGATCCTTTCATTTCAGACAAAATAAAGAGATTAATATTGGGGAATCTAACTATCTGATAAAGTCTCAGATTCACTGAGTATATGCTACCTATGTGACCACTATTTCCAAAATATGTAGGCTCTTCCTTGGGATTTTATAGAGCTGTATTGTTTCGTGAGTTTATCATTAAAGAATGTTGTTACCTATGATTTTAATAATAATTTATTCCCTCTGGGCCTACATAGACAGTAATATAAATAACTATTTTACAATTGTTTACATATTTTACCCATCTAATATATAGCACTTCACATTATATTTTGACTGTTAAAATAAATAAAAATTAGCAGAGAAGAAATATGAGGGGGGGAATGGTTTCATATTAACTAACTACATCAGAAATGGGTGTTAAAACTGTGCTTGACTGTTCAAGTATTTGAAAACATGCAACACTATTAAAGTCATTGGATCTAAAATTGATTAAGCAATAAGTAGCTTGCCCTTATTAATATTTCAAATCGCACACATGGATAAAAAATTCTTTAATTACCATGTTAAAATGAATATATTCTTCATTTTTAAAATGTGTTCATAAATGATTCTGTGACCAGATAATATAAACTCTGGATTCTATAAATATCCTGAGGGAACAGTGAATTATTGTTTTGTATAATAAGAGCTATGGCAAAAGTTCAATTCAGAGAATAATCAAAATATAATTTATCAAGGCAAGGAAAGACATGGAATCTAAACTTCCCAAGGAAGCCATGTCCATTCGGTATGTACTGTCACTGACCTAAGTATAAGCTGTTGCATTGTCTAAAACTGACAAAGAGTGTCAAAATATCACTCATATTAATGTTATCACAATAATATAGTAATAGCAATGGATACCATGCATTGAACTTTGATTAGCCAGATATTGTTAAATGTTTAATATATGATATTTCACTAATTTTGTGATAGATATTTTTCATATTTTAGTAACTATTGAAATAGGTTCTTCTTAAAATAAATGATCTTATAGCCTGCATGTCCAAGACAATAATGATCTACGTCACATTGCCCACAAATGTATAAACTTGGTTATTGTTACCCAAGTTGTTCTTGTTTCAACCTACTTGATACCACCACCCATGTTAAACTTAATTGCTATTTTTAATGAGTTAAAAACATATTACACTGGGTCAAGGTACTGAGGAGATTTATTATGTGTGCCAAAGGGCAGAGATACAAAATAGTATATACAGATACACATAGAAATAAACTCTAAATCTGATATTTATGAATGAAACATTCATCATAAGCATGAACACAATTTCACATTTTCTTGAAAAGCCACAACCAAATTCTTTCTCCTAAAGGAAGGTACCCATAACTGTAATAATCCCCATTATATATTATTTGTGAGCTGTGTAAGAAAGCATTGCTTATTGTAAACAAAGCCCTAACTACAATGCAGCAATATGATGGAATCTCTTAAAACAGGTTAGGGAGACTTCAAAGGAACCAAAAACAGATCTGATTGGTTTTCCCACAGAGCAAGGCCTTATGAAGATATTGATCACACGACAGTTTTCTCAGTGTCGGCCCAGGGACTGAAGGGTCCTGGTTTCAATTCCTGGCCAAGGGCATATACCTCAGTGAGTGTGGGATGCAACCAATTGATGTGTCTTTCTCTCTTTCTTTTTCTCTCTCTCTCCGCCCCCTTCTCCCTCCCTTCCACTTTCTCTAAAAATCAGTGGGAAAATGTCCATGGGTGAGGATTTTAAAAAGGACATTGAACACCAATTTGTCAAAAACTTTCTATTGACTTTGATCTGTTATTGAAATGATAAGAAAAAATAAAATTTTATGTTTTGATAAATAATAAATTGCCAGCATCCAACAGTTCCAGAATGAGTGTTAAGGTGGGAGAAAACACCAGAGATAATTGTAAATCATTCTTTTAAGAAATGCTTCAGCATCAAAGTTTTTGATGGACAATGATACTATTATTTTAAAACAACAACAACAAAAACCCCACACACATAAAGAGATTAAGCAAAGAATTTGTGTATATGTGTGTGTGTGTGTGTGTGTGTGTGTATGCATAGCCTGTGGACACAGACAATAGTGCTGTGAAGGCCTGCGGTGTGGCAGGAGCCCAGTGGAATTGGAGCAAAGGGAGAAAATGGAGGACATCGGCAATCCTCTCAACCGGAAAGATAAAAATTGACCTTTTTGCATTTCAAAGTGACAAAGTAGTCAGGTTTTAAAGATAGTAAGTTTTGGGAATATCTAAACCAATGAATTGTTTTATACTTTACTTTTAACATTTAAATACATTTAAAAAATATCTTTACGCATAAGATAAAAAATTCTCAGTATAAAAGTATTATAGTTTTCTTTCTTCAGTGATACAAAATATCAAGGTGACAATTGGAATAAGTAACATTATATTTGGCAAAATGTTATTTAAATTATTCCTCAAAATTTTAGTTATACGTATTAATATTTTCAGTTTACATGTGAAAAAAAAATTGAGCCTTAAGGAGTTGCTACCATGTCAAAGGTTACACAAATCATTCTCTGCATGAGAGTAGCCCTAAGGATTCTTCTCCTTGATGTCATCAATGTTTCTTAGGAAAATCCAAGCTATTGTCTAATATTGATTGTAACAAAAAGAAAGTGTTTGCTAAGTAGTCTTTATATTCATTCAATATGCAACTACGACTCAAGTATCCCTTTTTTTTCAGAATCAACTTGATAAAATTTAATATGATCCATCTACTCTATACCACTTACAGTGATAATGAACCTCATAAATTGTAACATACAGTAGAAAAAAATGGCTTATTTTTGTTTGTCCTAAAATCAAAATTTTGTTCTAGAATTCATGGATTTAGTGAACAAATTTTCTCTTGCTCATCTTACCTATAATTAATTTTAAATTTCAAGTATAGAAATTCTCAGCTTCTATGTTTTGACAATGAATAATTATTTTTAATCTTTTCATTCACAGATATTCACAGAGAATCTCTAAAATATTGCTGAACTTTTTCTAGAACCCCTACACCTGCATTTTAATGTTTATAGCTACAATAAACTAAGAGAAAGCTTTCTAGGTGTGCTGAATCTTGGATAATACATATATTTTTGTTGCTCTTAATAACTTAACATTTTTTTGTGTTTTAAGCTAATATCTTTAAGAACCAAGTTGCAATGAACCAAACTCCTTCTTCTGAAAAAGGAGTAAGATTTAACAGTAAATCATTGCCATAGAATTGTTTTTATTTTTTACCTAATTGTGGTCTTTGTGATTTCCAGATGCAATATGCCTTTGTCATATTTTGACCAGTCAACAATCTGCTTATACTTCCTGTAATTTATCTCTATCACCTACCAGCTGAGACTGCCGGTAATCCAACCCATTTTATTGATTCTCCATCCAAAAATAGAGGCAAACATTTAAGAGATGTAGTTTGCTTTAGAATTCTTCTAACAAAGCCTCATCTGAGAGCAGCTGAGTGAATCACAAAAATAAAATAATTTGACCATGGTGTCACAGATGTTCTATCGCAGGGTTGGTACGAGAACCATGACTCCAGAAACTTGGTTCACTGTGCCATGCTGAATGTTCCAAGTCTATTTCCTTCATCTTTCTAATTACACGCATTTAGTTCCCTAACCTCTAACAAATATTTCTTGCAAAACCATTAAAACTTAGTTATCCTATTTTCTTTACAATTGGACTTTTTAAAGAAAATGTGCAGATTTGCTTTCCTTATATATATTTTTTAATTTTTAAATTTATTTGTTGATTTTAGAAAGACAGAGGGAGAGAAAACATGACTTGTCATTCTACTTATTTATGCATTCATTAATTGATGTTTGTATGTGCCCTGACCACTGGGGATTGAACCCACTACCTTGGCATATTAGGATGATGCTCAACCAATTGAGCCATCTGGTGCAGGCATTTTCCTTATATTTTATAAGCTATTGACACAGTAAGTAAATGAAAGTATTTCAGTACATAATCATCAGTGCTCTTATTCCAATTTCTGTATTTGACTATGTCTACCATGGTGACTTAATCCATATGAAGTATAGTAAATAACCTGTTTTGGGAGAATGTAGCCAGCCAATAAATGGATTTTTCAGTAGCAAGAACCATTCTATGCAAGAAAACAATACCTGAATTTAAATAGGGGAAAATTTCCACCTGAAATTGCACTCAAGAGATAAGAAAAAGACATAAGGGCATCACATTTTTATTTAAAAAAAAAAACAGGCTGTAAATAATGCAATTAGTGTAATCACCGTCATTTAGCTTCTCCCCTGCCCCATTTTTCTATACAAACAAGATAAGAATCAGTTATAACTGTTTTTGATAATGTTCTATATTCTTATATTTCTGTTAAAAGCCTACCCAAATAAATTTAAAAGACTGAAAAAAATGTGTCCTCTTTTATGAAAATTAACAAACCTACATAATTAAGGTGCAAGCAAAGTTTTGTTAAAAGGAAAACCATAGGAATGAACAATTCTGTCAGAACGGAATTTCTTCTAAATAAGTAAATTGCTATGAACCAAATTTTCATCTTACAGAGCAAATACTCTGCTTCCCATCTTTCCTTATTATACCTGTCAAGTGTCAGGCAGGGAATTAGTATGTGAAGAGAAATATTTTATACGGGCAGGTGTTCTGTGAAAGTCTTTGACTGACAAGCATCCTGCTAAAACCTGGACTGAAGAAATTAAACCCTACTGTTTGTTGTCATTTAAATTTGAGGGATGGTGGAAAGCGCCTCACTCCCAGAATACCTCTCCATTGGCCTGTCAAACTGCCTATAATTTCACCGTTAGAAATTCACTCCTTCCAGCCAGCGGAGGCTGTGAATGAGCAAAGACAACGAAGAGACAAACACGTGCCGCATGCTCACACCTGAGCACCCCTCATACGCCTCACAGCCGGACAAAAGAGAAGGTCATCGCCACATCGGGAAGGTGTTCAGCTCTCACAATTGTTCAGTTAGACCATTTAGGGTAAAATGTTCATCCGATAAGTCAAAAGTGTGCCCGTTAGTATGACATTACCAAAGGTGCCAACGTGATAGAAGTGCGATCATTAGTACTGAGTATTGGTATTCTCTCAACCTATCCCGTGACAGTGTATAAAGGAGTTTTTTTAGAATGCAGAATCAATGATGTTTTTTAAAAACAGACAGTCTAACTGAGGTTATTAAAAATGAGTGACTCTCCCGAGCCAGATAGGGCGTCGGCCTGCAGACGGAAGGGTCTGGGCTTGGAATCCCATCGAGGGCACATACCTTGGTTGCAGACTTCTCCCCGGCCAGGCCCTGGGCCCTGCTTGTGCAGGACGCAACCAATCCATGTGTTTCTCTCACATGGATGTTTCTCTCTGTCTTTCCCTCTCTCTTCCACGCTCCCTAAAAATCAGTGGAAAAACACCCTCGGGTGAGAATCAACAAAACAAAACAAAACAAAAAAAATGAGTCAAGTATGTTAGTAAGCACGTTTGTGTGTTTGTGCACATAAGTGAGAGGCGGCAGTGGTTTCAGTGTCCAGTGTTAAGGAATACGCTGACGAGACTGTTATTAGCATATCGTAGCTTATACCCGTAGAGAGCCAAGGCTTTAATTATTCATAACTTAAGGCTCTTGAGTCACATAAAACAGCAGCAAACATACACAGCAATTAATAAACAGCCAAGAGCCAATGCCTCCATCGCTGGAGCTCTGACTCCTGGGATGGAGCCCGGGAAAGCAGCTTTCAACGCCCAGCCTACACCTCAGGTGTGTTTACACAGGGCCTGGCCTCACCATAACCATCTGTCTGCCATGTAATTCCAATCCAATCCTGTGAAGAGGCACGTGCTGAATTATTGTTGCTTCTTGCTTGAACTCTCCTGACATTTGCTGTTTGCTGGGTGTTCTCATGCACTTTGCTGGGTGTTCCTGATGCTCCTTGACTTCTGATGTGGCTGCAGCCTCCAAGCCGGTGACCAGGCACCCACAATATGAAATGATCATCTCAGCACATTCTTCGTATTTTGCTACTGAATAGAGGGCAGAGGTGTCCAATATCCAATGGAAGCTCTCTGTCTTTTATTCTTGGGACATGTGTTACACCCGTGTAGTGTCATCTGCTTCGAAGATGTCTTCCTTCCTTCTTATCCACAACCCTTAGAAACTATTGCCTTCCATTGCTTTTCATTCAGATTCCACATTTGCTAAAATGGGAATAAACTCAAAAACCTTTAAAGAGAGTGGGAGAGAGAGTCCTCATGGATGTGTTTTGTGACTCTTCCTAGTGTTTCTTCTCCTGCCGTTCAGGGGGTAGCCTCTTCAAATACACGCTTTGCTTTTGCCAGCTCTGCAGTGATTGGGTGCAACAGGAAATAGTGCCTGACATATAAAACCCACTGACTCAACTAGGCAGTATTTATTTTATAGCCAACATAAATAAAAATAAAATATTTCCTTGAACATTTTGCTCACACACTGCCTGGTTGCACTGCCAGCAATTTCTTAGATCCTTTCATTAGAAAACTTTTGCTTTCCCCTCTAGCATAAATCATCTGCAACCTGACTCCGATTGGACTGTCTTTTGTTAAAGAATAAAACATAGGCATTGCTTGGGAATGTATTTTGCATATATTGAAGGTAATACCAGTATAACCAAGATATAATGAGTACATTTTGATGCAGAACCTACTGGATTCTCACATAAGATAAAGCCTTTTAAGGTAGAAGGAAATTTCCTGACCTGATTACCAATTATTCCCTGAGCCTTGCTGTGATGGAACTAAGTAGCTACCTCTGTCAATGACCTGGACTTTGGGGTGATTATGATAACCACAACCTTGCTGAATCCAAATCCCCGTTATTAGAGTTGGAGCAAGGTAATTCAGGAAACTAAAAAAGTCAGAGAAATCACCACTTGCAGTAGATTTTATAGCCTCAGTTGAGTCAAGAGCAGCCTGGTTATCACCACTGCATGAAACCTGATTAGGATCCTGAGAGGGAGAAAGTTAGGCAGTCTCTGTTGCTTGGAAACACTTGCAAGTATAGTATGAAGTGGCAGGAAATCACTAGGCATGAATAGAATGAGGCTATACTGCTAGAAAAGGCCCCAGAGGAGGGGTAGAAAATAAGTGATAGAGGGGTATCCTGATGAGGCCATTTCTTTTGAACTTAATTGACTATCTCTCATAATTTGGCAACGCTAAAGAACTTTATTTAATCTACTCATTTAATACGGATTTGGGTTATTTAGAAGCAGCTTTCAATTCTTGTACTGTGAAATGCTTAAAGTATTCTTAAGAACTAAATAGCCCTTACAAGATTTTAAGGTGACATCTGAAAGTTTTTCATAATTTAATTGTGGCATATGATATAATTCATGTGTATTATAAATATTGACATTCTAAATTCACACTATTATATTATCTTTTAAATGTACACAACTGAGTATAAAATCATAGCATTTGATATACACCTCAGTCCATTAAAATTAAATTATAGTCAGAAGTTATATTATAGTCAAAATTTATAATTCCCAAGTTACTGAATTCACGATATATAAAAAGAACTGGGGACAATTAAAAAAGGTGTAATAGGAGTACTAGTAGGAGAAGAAGAAAATTAAAGGAACAGAGGAAATATTTAAAACAATAATTGAGAATATCCTCAAGTTATTGTCAGACTCCAAACCACAGATCCAGGAAGTTCAGAGAGATTCAGCAGTATAAAAGCAAAAATGAAAAGTTTTTTCAGAAAATCAAAAAATAAGAAAAGATTCTGAAAGAACTCAGTGGAGATGGTAAAACACTTTACTAATAGAAGAGCAAAGATAAGAATAACATCCAACGCCTTAGAAACCACACCAGCAATACAAGAGTGCAATAAAAATTTTACTTTATTTAGTTTATTAAAATTTTGTTTTATAAAAATTTTATTTCAGAGAAATAGATCCCATCAATCCCACCAACCTCTGTACCCTGTGAAATTATAATTCAAAAATTTAGCAGAATTAAAGACTTTCTCAGTGAAAAAAGTTGAATTGAGAAAATTTTTGCCAGTAGATCTTTCTTTTTATATATATACTAGGGGCCAGGTGCACAAAACTTTGTGCACTCAGGGGGGAGGGGTCCCTCAACCCAACCTGTGTCCTCTCATAGTCTGTGACCCCCTTGGGGGATGTCCACCTGCTGGCATGCCTGGCCAGCCTGGGAGAGAGACTGATGGCTGTTTGCAGGCTGGCCAAGCCCCCCAGAGGGAACCCTCACACCATGGGGGTGTGGCCAGCCTGGATTAGGGGCTGAGGGCCATTTTCAGGCTGGCCACATCCCTTTCAGGGTTTGGATTCCTACTGGGATGCCTGGCCAGCCTGGGTGAGGGGCTGATGGTTGTTTGCAGGCTGGCCAAAGCTCCCATTGACCCAAGGTCCCAGCAAGGCTGGCTGGAAGCAGATTTCTGGGGTTTATTTATCTTCTATAGTTGAAACTTTGTTGCCTTAAGCAGAGGCCACAGCCTGCCTAAGCAGGCAGTGAAGCCTCCTCTTTGCTTCAGCTCTGTGGCTTCTATAATTGAAACTTTGTTGCCTTGAGCGGAGGCCACAGCTGGCCTAGGCAGGCAGTTTCCTCCATTGCTGGCCTCCTGTTTGCTCTAGCTCCATGGCTGCCAGCTGCCATCTTGGCTGGGTTAATTTGCATACAGCCATACAGCCACTCTGATTGGCTGGTAGGCATGGCTTGGCTGGTGGGCATGGCTTAGTTGTAACGAAGTGAGGGTTAATTTGCATATTACTCTTTTATTAGATTAGATTAAGGCGACCAGACATCCCGCTTTCCCGATTTTTAACAGTTTGTCCCACATCCCTCAGAGTCTTAAAAAAAAGTCCTGATTACTCTTTGTAATATTTTAAGTAATAATAAAAAAAAAAGAAAAAGAAAAAAAAAGAATGCTCCCCCCCACCCCCAGCCTCCTCCTGACCCTGACCCTGACCCCCGTCGCCCCCACCCCCGGCAATGGTGTACCACTTTAAATCTGGACACCTTAATGTATCTACTCTATAAAAGCGAAATATTAAAATTAACCATTTCTCCGAGACAGGGTAAGCCACGCCCACCAGCCAATCAGAGCGGCTGTATGCAAATTACCCCAGTCAACATGGCGGCCGCCACTCACGGACCTGAGTAAACAGCCCCTTCCATTGCAGCAGGAGCGAAAGTGAAGCTGCACCCGCTCAGCTCAGCTCCGATTAAACTGCCTCTAGCAAAACAAAGCTTTGAAACAATGTAGCAATCATAGAATCCTCCAGAGCTGAAGGAAAGAGCTCCGGCCTAACCAGTAAAAGTAACAATTGTTTCATTATAGACACTGCCAGGTGAAGCAAAGAGGAGGCTTCAGTTAGTTAGAAGGCTGCCTTAAAGGAACAGTGTATCAATTATAGAAGATAAACCCAGGCCTTCAAGGAACAGCATCAATTATAGGAGAGAAACCGCAGAAACCTGTGTCCAGCCGGCCTTGCTGGGACGTTGGGTGAATGGGAGCTGTGGGCAGCCTTAAAGCCCCTCACCCAGGCTGGTCAGGCACGCCAGCAGGTGGACATCCCCTGAGGGGTCCCAGACTGTGAGAGGGCACAGGCCAGGCTGAGGGACCTTCCGAGTGCACAGAGTGGCTGCAGGGCGGGACAGCACAGGACCCAGGACCCATGAGTGGGAAACAGGCGGCAGGGTTGGAGGGCACCGGGAAGCGGGTAAGAGGTGGCAGGGGGGCGTCTCGGCCTGCTTGGTGGCTGCCCAGGCCCTTTGAGGGGCATCGTGGAGCAGGAAAGCAAGGCTGCAGGGGCCGGGGTCCTGCTTGGAAGCTCCCCAGACCCCTTGGTGGCACCGGGAAGTGGGAAAGGAAGGCAGCAGGGGACGGGTGAGTGGGAAAGAGTTGGCGGCCTGCTTGGTGGCTTCCCAGGTCCCTTCCGGGGATCAGGGAGCAGGAAAAGGCTGACCTGACCACAAGGCGGGGTTTTCCCTGCTTTCTGGTGGCTGGAGGAAGATGGGCAGTAGGCAAGCTTGAGAGGCAGGCCGCACCCAGCCCTGGCCACACTCAAAAAAGAGAACAACATGCAGGGGAGGGCAAGAGTCTGAGAGATCAACATAGAGGGGATGCCTGGTCCAAGCCTCCACGGTGTGCCTGGGGGCAGGCCCCCGGCAGGTAGACACACACAGGAGGACTGCTCCGAGCCTCGGATGCGGCTGGGGGCAGGTCCCCAGTGGTGACACACACACACATACACACACACACACACAAAAGGTGCCTGGCAGACTGGGGCCATCATAGGTCATCCA
>PVJC01046093.1:0-13444 GCA_004026665.1 Murina feae
TGTGAGAGACGTCTGTGTTTCATGAGCCACCCATTCTATGCAATTGTTATAAAAGCCCAAATGAGCTAAGACAGAGATCTATAATATGTTGCCTTTTATTTAAAATCAGACCAAGTACTTCTGTATATAGGTGGAATCACTCAGCTTTCTTGGGTCCGAAGCAGAAACACAACTATAGTCAAGACGTTATCATTTTAAAAAAATATATTTTCATTGATTTCAGAGAGGAAGAAAGAGGGAGGGAGAGAGAGAAGAAGAACATCAATGATGACTGATCAGCTGCCTCTTGCATGTCCCCACTGGGGATTGAGTCCGCACGTGCCCTGATCAGGAATCAAACTGTGATCTCCTAGTTCATAGGTCTACGCTCAACCTCTGAGCAACACCAGCTGGACACGATGTTATCTTTAGTTTGATTAAAAACTCTGTCTCTGTGGCCTATAAACCTAAGACCTTTTTCTTAAGACTATTGGATGCTGACAAGAGCCACATTGTTCTAAGGGCTTAATGATCAAGCAAGAGGGAGATGGGTGAGTCAGGATTTGGGTGAAGCCAGAATGAGCCGAAGGGAAAGAACAAAATGAAAAGGTCAGACAGTCTGACTGAAGAGAATAAAATTTAGAACACACACACATACATACACATACACTAAAGGATATACAAAATTAGCTTTTTGGTTACCAGGTTGGGATAAAACAAAACAAAACAAAAAACTGGAGAAGACAAAACAAACAAAAGCCAAGTTAAATTTACCTGTAAAAATATTTTTTTTCTTAAAAATTTCAAAAGAGAAAATAGAAAAATCTATGACTTTGCCAATAGGAGCTGTGCATTTATTACAGGTCAAAAGTTTAAGAAAATAGCCTTATGATATAGAGTTTTGTGGTGTTGGATAAATAAATACTTGTTATATCTCTTTGTAATATCTGAACACCATTTTTCAATGCATACATTATTATAGTGAAAAATTAATCCAAAGTGTTTTCTAAAACTCATTTAAAATTTTAGTTCTGATGTAATACATCTGTAACTCCTCATTTTTCTTAAAAAGAAAAACCCATAGGTGATTGGTAATGCTTTTAGTGGGGTTGAATGCAACAGATCAAGTTTACCATGTTATGGAGTTGATATTAACAACATTTATCTTAAAAGTAACCTTTCGTCTATTTACCCAGTGAACGGCTAATCTGAGAGGAATCTGATTAGTTCCATCCAGGGTCAGATTCAGTGTAGTGGAGACAGCCCTTACTTCTGAGTAGGCAGAGCTGCTTCCCTTGTTCTACACTGAACTCCTTTCAATCATTCATTATAGGTTCAGGGACAAACTTAATCACACTAATGCAATCAATCTTAAAATTAATGGCAAGAGTGGCCAGAGGCTTCATTGTGGAACAGGCCACATCCCCTTATATAATATTCATTTCACTGCTCATCAGTGCTTCTCACTTGTCATATATTTAGACAAAGATGAATGTTAGTGAAATCATTACAGCCCAGCAACAAAACATCCAGAAGATGAAGGGACATATGCATGAATAGAATTAGCTTAAATATGCATAATAAGACTGGCAACAAGTCAATCAGATATGAAAGACTTTCTCGATTCTTCTTGTGTGTGTTTTTTCCTCATAGGAAAAAAAAAAAAAAGAGCTCAAATCGCAGTTCTACGTGAAAACCAATCTTTCTCTTTGTCAGGAACACAGAGAAGAGATGTAAGCATTTTCCAGACATTCATTTTGGGAACTCAGTCCATCCTTGACAGACTAATTGCTTGTTCACTGAGGAGAAATCCCAACAACAGATAATGATCCCCTCTAGTTAAACAATCCCTCTTCTGGTGATGTCATTTATGCTGGTGCTGAAAGTTGCTTCTGAAAAATGTTTTGCACTTAAAAGGCACTTTCTCTCTGATGGAAACATCGATTTGTCCCCCGAGTCCCTATTAAAAATAGTAAAATAAATACGCAGTAAAAGAGCTTCGAGGAGTGGCTACATTTTCCCTATCTATGCAGCTTGTCAATTTCAGAACCTTGGTTGCTTGATTTATATTCCTCGCTTTCACTGTGCATCATTAGACATCAGGGTGGGCGTGGCCTATCGCTGCAACCAGAGCGATGGTTTTCTTGGGTATTTTGCATTCTGTCTTGGGACATATGCTTTCAGAAAGATTATAAAACAAAAAACAAGCCATCTTGCAGGGCACAGTTAAGTAAGCAACCTATGTGGTGACATTAACCTTCTTGAGCTTAACATAAAGAAAACCCACCTTCCTCTCAGTGTAAGGATTGCTATAGCCTCAGTAATTCCCTGGAGTAAATATGTGCCCTGTTGTGTGGTCAGATTTCATGTGGAATTTCATGAGTTCACATTTGCAGAATCAGTCATCACACTGAAAACATCTAGAAAGAGAGCAACCAGGAAAGCAAAGCGTACGGAATCCATGTGCCATTTAGATTTCTTAAAAGATCTTGGTGAAGCCATTGTGGGGAAAGAGAAGACTACGAGGGGGACAGGCTTGCTGGCTCCATATGGCTGAGACATGATCATGTACATGAAGAGATGCCATCGGTGTTGTTGCAGATAGAGGAGCTAGCACCAGGGGTTAACCTGACAAACACGTGATTTTTTTACATCAGTGTAACAAGGAACTTTATTTAAAAGATGGAAATTTTCACAAGAATATGAACTCACTGCCCCTAACCTTAGTTATGAAACTAGAAGGTCTTTGAGATAGGCATTTGATAGTTGCATGCATTTTACTTACATTTATTTGATTTTTGACATCTGCTTTTTCCAACTTGTGGTAGAGGCCAATTGAAGCAGTCTTTGATGCAATCTTCATAACAGTTTACTTAGAGAAGGGTTTGGTGTGAATCAATGAGTAAAGAAATATTTAACCTTTCTCAGACATTCAGTGGGAACACTGACATCATGTTGAGAGAAATTGAATTCTTAACCTGAATGCTATATAGTGGCTATTATTGGCTTCCAAATTGGTAGAGGCAAGACTGAGTGACACTATATTTAATCTCAGGGTGTTGGTTACTTCATGTATATCCAAAAGAGTAAAACAAACAGTGCAAGGACCCTAAAAGAGACTGCAAAAGTAATGCTTTGGTACAATTGTTTTAGGAACAGAATCCTCCCATTCTACGGATAGGGCTGCAAAAAATATTAGGCAAATTCACAATCATAGTTGGCAATTATAACATTTTTCTTCTAGTAATTGATATAAAAAAGAATAGATCAAAATTGAAGTCATAGAAGATCTGATCAGTGTTATCGACTACCTTGATCAAGCTGCAAAAACACATTCTTTTCATGTGCACGTGGACCATTCAAAACAAATAGGAATCACTAAAATGTCTTAATAAATCAAAAGACTTATGCTTATATAAGAAAAGAATAAATGCTTCAAATCAATTGTCTATGTTTTCATTTTATGAAGCTGGATAGAAAAGAGAAAATTAAACCTGAAGTCCAGAGTTAAAAGTAATTAATTAAAATATGAGTAAAAATAAATAAAAGAGAAAATGATAGATAAAAGTAACCGAATCTTTGAAAAGATGACATTGCTAAACCTCTGACTAGAGTGCTTAGGAAAATAAGAGACAGAAAACATATTAATCCATATCAGAAATTTGAGGCATTACATCATTGAAGATTGTATAGATACTAGGGGTCCGGTGCACAAAAATTTGTGCACTCGGGATGTCCCTCAGCCTGGTCTGTGCCCTCTTGGGGGATGTGCACCTGCTGGCATGCGTGACCAGCCTGGGTGAGGGGTTGAGGGCCGTTTTCAGGCTGCCTACAGCTCCCATTGACTCAATGTCTCAGCAAGGCTGGCTGAAAGCAGGTTTCTGGGGTTTATTTATCTTCTATAATTGATACACTTTTGCTTTAAGCTGAGGCCTAGGCAGGTAATGAAGCCTCCTGTTTGGTTCAGCTCCATGGCTTCTATAATTACAACTATGTTGCCGCGAGCAGAGAGAGGCCCAGCCAGCCTAGGCAGACAGTTTACTCCTGGTGCAACAGAAACCTGCTGTTTACTCTAGCTCTGTGACTGCCGGCCTCCATCTTGGCTGGGTTAATTTGCATGCAGCCACTCTGATTGGCTGGTGGGCGTGGCTTAGGCATTCCGAACAAATGGTCAAATTCAATATTACTCTTTTATTATATTAGATGGAGGCTATAATAAACAATATTATGAACAAATTTATGCCAATAATTTGAAATGTTAGATGAGGTAGAAAAATTCCTTTAAAATTCTTGTTACAGAGAATTTCAGGTATAGAAAGTTTCTATCTGTGAATTCTATCAAGCATTTAAGAAAAAACAGCCAATCTCACAGAAACTCTTTCAGAAAACAGAAAAAGAAATACTTCCCAATTTGTTTTACAAAGTCAGCAAAATTCAGGTGCCAAACCCTCACAAGGAAATTACAAGAAAAAAGGAAATTACAGACTACCACATCTTTGAACCTAGACTCAAGATGTTCTTTAACAACATTAGCAAATTAGACTAAGCAATATGCAAAAAGTATATACATAACCAACTGGTTTAATTCAAGGTTATAAAAAATACAGGATTATTTTAACATTTGAAAAAATAGCTTAATTCACTATATAAATACTATGCAAGAGAAAAATCATATAATCTCAATCAATGCAGAAAGAGCTTTTGACAAAATTTAATACCATTCATGGGTTTAAAAAATAATCCAGAAAACAAAACAGAAGGCAACCTCTTCAATCTGAAAAAGGTCATAATTCAGATTTAACATCACATCTGAGGGTGAATATTGAATAATTTCTTAGTAGGTATTGGAAATAATGCAAGGATATTTTATCTTACCACATCTATTTAACACTCTAATTGAGATCTAGCTAGTGCAATAATGTGAAAGAAATAAGTAAAAGATATTGGAAAGGAAAAGGTAAAATTTATTATTTATATTTTAATGGTGGTTTATGTAAAAAATATTAAGAATTTATTAAAGAATTGCTAGACCTCACAATAATTTATCAAGGTCATAGTATACAAGGTCTGTATACAACAATTATTTATAAACTCTGTAAAGTACTAATAGGAATTAGAAAATAAAATTTTAAAAAGTTCACTTTCAATCATATGAAAAAGCACACAATCCTCCAGAATAAATCTAACAATATGCACAACCTCTACAAAGAAAACAGTAAAACATTATTGAAGGAAATTAGTGAAGAACTAAACTAATGGAGACTTTAAAAAACTTTATAAATTGAAAGATGTGCATATTTCAACAAAATTGATATATCTAAACTAATAAAAGCGAAATAGTAAAATTAACCGTTTCTCCGAGACAGGGTAAGCCACGCCCAGAAGCCAGTCAGAGTGGCTGTATGCAAATTAACCCAGCCAAAATGGAGGCCGGCAGCCATGGAGCAAGCAGCAGCGGGTGCAGAGTGGGCAGCAGCAAGGGCAGTGGTAGTGGCAGGGGCGGGCAGCAGCGGGGGTGGTGGCAGCGTGGGCAGCGGCCGGGGTGGCCCATCGGGGTGCAGCATGAACCTGTGTGACCTGGACAAGGTCCCCGAGACCTGGAGTTCTTCGAGCTGCTGGGGCCAGCCTACGGGGCCGGCTCCAAGGTGGGCATCTTGCTCCCTGTGGAGCCTCTGGATGGGTTCCCCGTCCACAGCCCTGCGGGGGCCCTGAGCTGGAGCCCAGGCTCTTTGAGCCACCGGTGGCGATGGGGGGAAGCCGACCATACCCAGAGCCCTGGAGCGCCCCGGGCTGTCCTGCAACCAAGAAGTGGTCCCTGACTGCAAGAGGGCACAGGCCGGGCTGAGGGAGCCCCCGAGTGCACAAATTTTTGTGCACCAGGCCTCTCGTAGATTAATAATAATAAAGACAAGTAATCCAATAAGAGTAGCAAAATATTTTAATGGACTCTTCCAAAATAGAAAATATACAAATGACCAATAAGCATATGAAAAGAAGTTCAATATCTTTTAGTCATTAGATAATTGCAAATTAAAACTACAATGAAATACCACTGTACTTAACTACTTTTTTAGCCTTTAAAATGGCTAAAAGTAAAACAAACAATATTAAATGTTTGGAGAGAATATGTAGCACTGGAATTCTTACCAATTGTTGGTGAGGTACAACCATGGCAATTTCTTACAGAGTTCAATACACACTTCACAGATGATCCAGCATTCTCAGTGCTAGATATTTATTCAAAAGAAATAAAAACAAATGTCTGCACTTAGACTTATAAACCACGGTTTGACTGTACCTTTATGCAAAATAGCACAAAACTGGAAACAGCCTAATGTTCCTCAATGGGAGAATGAATATACTAATTCTTGTTTATTTTACAGAATGGAAATATACCCAGCAGTCAAAAGAAATCTACATTCAATGCATGTAAAAACACGAAGGAACGTCACAAATATTACACTGAGTTTAAGAAATCTGAATACTGATATGAGAGAGTACACTGGCGACTTTTGTATGTATTCCAGAACCAGTAAATGAGCCTATGGTGAGAGATATCAGAATAGTAGTCACCTAAGGTGTGGGCTGGGGATTGACTAAAAGGGTCATGAAGGGTGTGATAAAAATATTTGATATTGTCAATTGGATGAGTGTATACATTTATTGGAAAACTTCAAACTATATGCTTGAATGTAGTGCATTCCTACTGAATGTAAACTTGACCTCAATGTGAATGGTTAGGCAGATGTGAATGAAAGCTAGGAGAGGTAATAGGCTGTTTCAGTACTCTAGGACAAGAGATGATGGTAGCTCAGACTAGGACATTAGGAATGGAGCTGGGGAGCACTTACGGATGAGGTTTCCACGTGAAGCTAGCAGGAATTGTGGATGGACTGGAATAGAAAATGTGAGACATAAAGAGTGTTCAATTATGCTTCTGTGATTTTGGTAAAGACAAAGAGGTGGTTGGCACTACTTTTTCTGGAGACTGAAGTCTAGGAAAGGAACAATGTTAAAATGAGTATGCAAGGTGTGCAGAGGTCTATTGTTAATTTTGCAATATTTTTTGGATGCACAAGCAGAGATATCGGGCAAGGACTTATATATATCAATCTGGCCTTCAATGGAAAGACCCTTGTTGGGAATATAAATTGGAGTCATTAGCATAAAAATTGCATTTAAGGCCATGGAACTTCGAGATAACAGAGATATCAGATATGTGTTGTATAGTTGTACAGGGATACATTAATTTGGTCAGTACAACTAGATTGGAATTTCCTGAAGGCAGAGATAGTGTTTTTTTTTCTTTCTAATGTTTAAAGCAGAGTATCTTGCAAAAAAAAAAAAAGTACACTTTAAATCCTTGTTAGTGTATTGACAAGTGAATTAATAAATAAAAACACAGGGCATTTTCTCTTGAATTAAAAAAATAAAAGACATATCAAAAGCAAAATAATTAACTTCTACAAACCAAACAATAAATTAATCTGAGTATACTTGTCAATATTTTTAGATAATTTAAAAGATTAACATGTCTGGCCTAACCGGTTTGGCTCAGTGGATAGAGCGTCGGCCTGCGGACTAAAAGGTTCCAGGTTCGATTCTGGTCAAGGGTATGTACCTGGGTTGCGGGCACATCCCCAGTGGAAGGTGTGCAGGAGGCAGATGATGGATGTTTCTCTCTTATCGATGTTTCTAACTCTCTCTCTCTCTCCCTTCCTCTCTGTAAGAAATCAATAAAATATATTTTTAAAAAGATTAACATGTCTACTAATTTCATTACAATACATAAAAGGCGATGGGATTGTAATAACATTATGATTTGGGTTCTGGTGTGCCATTTGAAAGAAGTGACTTTGGGCAAATTACTTAATGACAGTTTTCTTCTCTTTAAAATTAAAATAATACTCATGTGCATATCATGGGATAATTGTGTAGATCAAAGGAAATACTGAATATAACGTGTTTTATAAATGATCAATGAGAAGTGTAAGTGCTAGTTGTTATTGATATAATTTTTTATTTATTATCAGAATGGAATATTCAATGTGCCATTCCTATCAGACTTTATTTTCACAGTAATCTTTTTCTTTTTATGTAATTTATTTTTATTTTTTAATATTTTTATTGATTTCAGAGAGAGAGGTAGAGGAAGAGAGAGATAGAAAGGTCAATGATGAGAGAGAATCATTGCTTGGCTGCCTCCTGCACACCCCACACTGGGGATCCAGCCCACAACCCAGACACGTGCCCTGACTAGGAATCGAACTATGACCACGCTGGCCAGGCTTCAGAGTAATCTTGCTAAATTGTTAGCCTTAAACTGATTACCAGGGCTTCCTGAATTTTAATTTTTATTAGAAAATGGAAAATTCCAGAAAGTATGCATTTTAAATGGAAGAATTTAACATAACCTATGAGAGCCTGACGCGGAGCGCTTTCTAGAAGCTAGTCCTTCTGTGAAACTCCACAAACCATGTTATGTAGGAGATTATCTACTTGTCAGATAGGTCTTGCCTTGTTGACAGAATGTCCCAACAAAAGCACAACAGATTGCGTTTTCCCTGGAGCGGGTCATAAAGGAATTTTTCACCTGCCTTTATTCTTAGCTGAAGACACAAATGTGGCAGGCCCTTTGTTAGAGGAATCCTATCAACCCCCATGGCCTGTGTCTGCCAGGGTGAAAGACGGATGGAGCCGGAAAGCTGCCATGCCTGACTGCCTAGAGAAGCAGTCAGCTAGTAGGGTCTCAGCCAGAATGCTGGGCATGCATCCGTGATCCATATTGAGTCACTTCCCCTGGCCCAGGTGGTAGACGGCTCTGGGTTTGCACAGCTGGGTTAGATCACAGAGGCATGGGAGTAGCACAGAGATGGAGAGTATCATGGGATGGATCATGAAGACAGATGCCAAAGCAGCTGCTGCAGCTTGGCAGGCCAAACCCTTTCCCTCCACCATGGGACTCCATGAACACAGTTGGCAGTGATAGTCCCCCCTAGAGCTTGTGCACCCTTTGTACTTCCCAGAGATCTTTCAGCAACATGCAGCTGGGCCAAGAAGAAATGCATTGCATTCACGTTAGTAGACCTAAATTTGAATTATTGCTCTGTGCTTTTTAACCACCTGAGCTTGTACAAGGCTCTTTTTCTCCTTGTCTTGCTCAGTGTTTTATTGTAAAATTGGAGAATATTATTACTTATTTGTCAGAAATGATTTGAAGATTATGTGAACCCAATTACAGAATGTCTAACATGCAGTTTGGCACACATTAGGTATTCACAGCCAGTTAATCCCACTCTGCTCAACCTTGCTATAGTTTAAGTCAAAACTGCCTAATAGAAATATAAGATAAATTCTATATAATATATACATATAATTTGAAATTTTCTCATACCTACAATAAAAAGTAAGATGGAGCACATAAAATTAGTTTCCATAATATATTTCATTTAATACAACAAGTCCACAATATGTATTGTTAGGTTGCTTCCCAATTAGGTAATTTCCTTCAGCAACAAACTTCAGTAACACTTTTAAAATTCCTATTGAGTATAGGTATGATTTTTCTTTGTGAGGCTGAATGTTATTATGAGGCAACCAAATACACAGAAAAGAACTTATCATTCTTCAGCACTAAGAGAGGGTTTTCACCTTTACAATTATTGTCCTTAGCCTGAATACCAGCGATTATGATGATAGTAATCCACATATTAATTATAACAAAATTTGTCCTCTCGGTGTGGGGGTGGACAGTCCCTCAACCTGGCCTGTGCCTCTTGCAGCCTGGGACCCCTTGGGGGATGTCCACCTGCTGGCATGCCTGGCCAGCCTAGGTGAGGGGCTGATGGCTGTTTCAGGCTGCCCACAGCCCATTCAGGGTTCGGGTCCCTACTGGGGTGCCTGGCCAGCCTGGGTGAGGGGCAGAGGGCCGTTTCAGGCTGCCCACAGCCCCTTCAGGGTTCAGGTTTCTACTGGGGTGCCTGGCTAGAAACAGGTATCTGGGATTTATTCAACTTCTATAATTGAAACTTTGTTGCCTTTGTCCCCCTTGTTCTAAGCCTGGGTTGCCCCTGGCAACCCAAGGTCCCAGCCCGGCAGGTATCTGGGATTTATTCATCTTTTATAACTGAAACTTTATACCCTTGAGGGCTGCAGGGCCCTGGCTTCCTCCATTGCCTGGGGCAACTCCAGCTCTGTGGCCGCCCATATTAGTTGAGCTAATTTGCATATTTGCTCTTGATTGGTTGGTGGGTGTGGCTTGTGGGCATGGCTTGTGGGTGTAATGGAGTGAGGGTCAATTTGGATAGTACTCTTTTATTAGATTAGATAATACTAGGTTGAACCACATGAATGGCCTATATTTGATCATTTTTCACCTAAACAATGACCATTTTATATGGTTCAACCTCGTATCCCTAGGATATTTCTAGGGCTTACATGGATAACCCAGAATTTTAATAGTGATAATAATAAATTCATTGGTCATGTGTTCTCTGCCAGACACACTGCTTAATTCATTTCCTCATCTGCTCTTTACAACAGCTCATTGATTTTGTTCAAGGGAAGACCTAGTGTACTCACCAGCTTGATAGGAGATTCCATCCAGGTCCCAGGCATGGCATCCTTTCCTCCTTACCATAATTTCATTTTCAAATTCTGTCTTGCTGCAGTTATTGTTTTGTTCCCCACTCTCCTTTCTTCTTCCTCTAGCCACATTATTGGTGGTTAAATAGCCCTTGGAAATATCTGATGGAATTGCTTTAGTCAAAAGAATTGATATATCACTTGTCCCACATGTCAGGATTCCAGAAGTTATGATAGAATGATGAACCATGTCTACTTAGAGGAAAAAAGAGTTTAGCCACTGATATAACCAAACTATGAATGTGGAAACTATTGCCCAGGAAATTATCTATGGTTGAAACTTCCATAAAGACTATGCAAAGGCTAAATGAGTATCACTAGCTATTTTCTTTTGAGACTAAACTCAAAGGTAATGAGTGATATCATCTAAACAACAACGTATAATCAAGACAAATTTTAGGAATTCATATTTAAACACGAATTAAGGAAAGCAAATAAATGTCAAACGAATGGCATGTGAATGGCAAAACCTGTCATAGGTTAATGGGAATGACTGAAAAGGAATGATAATAATCAGGATGTCAACAGGAATAAATGCCACTTATATAGGTGAGAAGAAGCAACATGACAGATGGCAAAATATTCAAGTGCCTAAATGTCATTTGGTAATGAGTTCTTTTTAACATTTTTACTTAGGATAAGAGCTAAAATTCAGTTCAATGCATTTTATGACATTTTAAAATAATATGGATTAATATATGAGCATACTTTATCTTGTGCCCCAAATTTTCCTGTACAGTTATCATTTGTTATCAAGTGACTTACACTTCCTAATTTACTAGCGAAACCATCTAGTATGTTTTTTATTTGTGTCTGATGGTGAGAGATACAGAGCAATGACTAAAAAATGTGGGTGACTTTAGGCATTGACACAGTGGACCGTGGAGAGGAGGATACCAAAGTGCAAAACTTGACTTTGCTGCCGAGAGTGCTATATAAAATTACCACTTAGACATTCAATTTCTTGGTCCCGACTGCCTAGGTTTATAACCCGTTTCCTGGCCCTATGATATTGAGCAGCAACTCAACTTCACCATGTTTCATTCCTCTCATCCACCAAAGAGAATTAATGATAACATGTATGGTGAGATTTACAAGTGTTCACATTTATAAAAGACCTAGAAAAATTGTTAGTGTGCAGTAAAGACTCCATCTATGTTAACTGCTATAACTATATTTTTTGTGGTTATCATTATTTACGTAAGAAACAGAAACTCAAAATTTACCAACACACCCATTTCCTAAGCCGAGATAGAAATTAGAGTAATGGTACAGAGATCAGACCTTTCATCAGACCGACTTGAGCTTAAATTCTTGGTTCTCCCCTTTCATGCACAGTTCCAGTAGGAAAAGATGATGCACACACTCTAAGGATTGAGGAGTGCGTAATAAAATGACTTAAAAAAAAAACAACTAGTCAGGCTTAGGGAAAGCCATGGAGAGACAGTGAACTCCATTGGATGGAAAGCCTGGGAACATTTCAGGTCCTAGGTGAAGGGGCAAATGAGAGAAGTAGCTATGAGATAGATAGATAGGTAGATAGATAGATAGATAGATAGATAGATAGATAGATAGACATGTAGATGATAGATAAATATCTGAAAATACTTCCTTCAAAAACCCTTCCTACTCTGTAGTAGGACTTTACTCTCCTCCAAACTCTTGCTTCCCATTTCCTGTCAGTGTCTCCCATTAGGGAACCAGCCATAAGCCAGAGGGCAAGGAGGTCCTTTGGTAAAGTCCAGAGCAAAGAGGGCAGAGAAAGGTAGAAAATTCACATATAAGGACAGTATGACCAGCACATTGTTTACCTCTCAGAATCTCACCTGCACTTATTCACTGAGTTCCATCAGCTACATCAACCTTGAAGTATTATTGCTAAGATGACCATGTTCTAGTCTAGACTATTAGTCTGGTCCTTTAACATAGTCTTTGACCTTTTTCAGAGATTCTCTAGTTTCATTAGTGTTTAGAATTAGAATCTTACTTTTTCCCCTCCAAATGATGGATGTAGTAGATTTTAAACTTGACTCCAATTTATTGTCCCTCTTTAGACACATAATTGGGCCATGTGACTTTGCAATAGTTTCCCACCTTGGGCAAGGCAAAGTGCCTCTCTCTTTGGCTCTATGCTCAATCATGTGATATCCTTTGGCCAAAATGATATTAGCCAATGTGATATGTGCAGAGGCTTGAATAACTCTTGCGTGGTTTGCCTTGCCTGCTCTCCCTTGTGCCTCATTCACAAAATTCATGCAGTCTGAGAGAGGGTGTCCCTCATTCTGGCCTGTGCCCTCTCCCAGTCCAGGACTCCTTGGGGGATGTCTGACTGACAGCTTAGGATCACTCCTTGCCACTGCCTCTCCCAGCACTGCTGCTGTGCTCACCAGTTGTGAACCCAGCTCAGGGATTCTGGCTGAGTGGTACACTGACCACCAGAGGGCAACTCCTGCATTGAGTGTCTACCCCCTGATAGTCAGTGCACATCCTAATGACTGGTCATCCCGCCATTAGGTCAATTTGCATATTAGCCTTTTATTAACCTCCTATATAATATATCAGGGCTAACCACCTGAAGGATGAGCAACATGTGGAAGGAATGGGTTGAATTGACATGTCATCCAGCCAAGACTAACTGTCCCCAGTCAACTGCCATCTCACTCCCTTTATTTAAGTGTATCCAGCCAAGATCAACAGAACTGCCTAGATGGCCATTCAGACGTGTGGATAGCAAAGCCATATTGTTTGTTATAGGCCAAAGAGATTTTGTGGTTCATTCTTATGCAGTGGTAGTTTGGTAATAGACACCTGACACTATAAA